>VWZX01009446.1:721156-803095 GCA_013399015.1 Galbula dea
GAAGAGGATAGATGTGTTTCTTCAGGGGATGATTTAGGGGTAAGAGTAGTGTAGGGCTACCGGTTGGACTAGATGATCTTGAGGGTCCTTTCCAACCGTAATGATTCTGTGATTCTGTAAAAGACAGCAACTAAAAGAAACGAGTATTTTATCAGCAAATAATAAGGGAAGAGTAAGGACAGTAAGATGACTAACCCTTGCCAGCGAATCTCACCCCTGCTCGCAGAAGCACAGCTAAACAGTATGATCCTGCAGCACTTGGGAACCCTTTGTACCATTTGAGCCTGTGTTATTCTGCAAGCAGTAAGAAAAGCTAGAAACACTACTTGCATTCCAGAAAAACTCTCCTTCACAGGATGGTGCCCCTAAATGAACCACCCCTACAGCCAAGTCTTAACTGACAGGATCAGCCACACAAAAAACCCCACAAGAATGAAGTCAAAGGAAGTTCCTAGCTGGCATCCGGCTTTTCCTCACTATCATATTACAGCTAAGCTTCCGGTTTCAAATAATTGACCTGGAACCAGTCCCTGCATTTTCTTCCTGGAAGTTTCCAAACAGATGTCTGCCTTCAGGGAGAGGGGAAAAGAGAAGTGTGCTTTGCTGAGGAAGCAGAGAGATGATATGGTAAAGAGACAGTAAAGCAATCTACATTTTCCTGGGCAGTCTTAAAAACAATTTTGGTTTCCAAGCCATATAAACAAAATACACCAGCTTTCAATAAGGTAATTGGTACTTTGCTTTTTGTTTTATGTGCCAAAATGTAAAGCGTGCCAAGTGCCAGCTTTAGAAAAAGCAAGACCTGTCAAGTTAGCATTTGCAGCTTTCCAGTGCAAAACCCTATAGGCATCACCAAGCAACATACACAGAAGCACATATTATACGATCTATACAGATGCTGTCCTACACCGAGGACTAGAACACATATGCAAAGCAGGGTTCCTGCAACCAATCTTCCACTGTAAAATCCAAGTTTAGGTAACCTACAGCAGAGAGCAGTCATCTTAATCATGAACCTCACTCAAACTTTTAATCTAACTCTTCTACTAATTTTCTTGGTATGCCTTACCCCCCAAGGCTTCCATTTCCTCAGTAAGTGTTCTGAGAACACCACAGGAACACAGAGCACTGCAGCTCTCTTCTGCAGAGACTGTAAAACTACTGACAATCCTACAGAAGGGGATACCTTTCATCTTCCTCCACGTATACCAGTCATCCAGCCAATTGTTACCATCACAGTTCTACCAAAACCTTTCCCTTGCATAGGCAAGACTAGTCCCACACAATCAAAGTAGCAAACTCCCTGCAGACTAGTGTAAATTGCAAAACAGAGAACCTTCTCAGTCTTCCTCTACACCAGTTATTACTGTACAGTGCATATTCTCACTTCCTCTAAGGGCACAGATCACGGAACTGTCTGCCTGTTCCTGCACTGCACCTAACAATGTGCTCAGCTAAACCAGACTTAAGCAAAAAAACCCTGAGAAGCTAATACTTCTACCAACTGTCTCTTTGTCCTTATATCATTCATACCTAACCCACACTTGCAGCTTTTACTACATACAAGTAAAGGGGCACAATCATCATTGCTATGCCTGGTTTTCAGAGTCTTTGAGATAAGCCATTATATACTCAAACAGGATAATTTGCAAATGGATAAACTTGAACCTTGTAAGGCACCAGCTCCGTTTCAGTCACTGTGTACAGCACCAGGGGTTTTACAAAAGTCATATGAACTTAGCTGAAGCTTTGTAAAGGAGTTCTGTCAACCTAAGCTCCTTTTAGACTAGTTTCACAACTGTTTGTATACATGTCTTTGAACATAAACAGAAACTGTCCAACTGGTAAGTCTCCAGAATTTGGACAGACTCAAAACTAAGTTTTGTAGGGGTGTGGCACTACAACTGCTTTTGCATTATTTTCAGAGGTAGAAAAGAATATTTTTTTCAAAGAGAGAGGCAGACAGCCAACAGAACATTCCTAAAGATTAAAACAGAATTGCAAAACACCAAGTTTTGTACTTGCTAGCTGAAAAAAAGATTGCTGATTTGGAAAAGAAAGCAGAAGGATGTTATGACAAAGCAACAGCTTAGAGACTTTGTATTAAACCATCTTGCTACTCTTAGTCATATTAACTGTATGCATACTAGTAAGATCAAGACAGCTTGATATTCAAACCAAACTTAAAACAGATAAAGCAACTCATATGTTACAACTTTACAATACACGTGCTTAAAGATGCGCTTGGAGCCATTCAGAGCTTGACTTAATATCAAAAAGCTCAGCTCTGCACTCTCCTGCCAGTTTCACATACAAGAAAAAAGCCTTAGTTCAGGTAAGAACCAAGCACATTTGTCATATGAATCACATGCCAATGCAACTATACAACAATCTCAGCATCAAAGCTCCCACATAGGAGGAGAAGTAAGCACAGCGCAACCCCCCAGATCAGACACTCACATCTATTGCATCTCTTTCAAATATGCGGAGCTGAAGAAACAGCTCAAGCTTAATCTTGCGTTCTTGAAAAAGCTCCTCCATCTGAGATTGGGCCTCATCCAGCTGCTGCAGGACTGTCTCTATGTGGTTGATTGAGCTGTTATGGGGGGTCTTGTTACTAGAAATAGCGGAATCCCTATTCAAAATGGAGAGAGAGAGAGGAAAAAAAAAAGTATTACTGATCAAAACCTCATACAATCTGGACGTTATACATGACCACAAAATGTTATGACTGTTTTAGATAAGGTCAGTGCAAGACATATTATATGAAAGCTAAGTCTTTACATCTTTGTTAATAAAAGTCCAAATTATGTTTTAGTACTTGAAAAAGCATTAGGATATTCAATTGCTTTCATTTTCTTTGGCTAATTCAACACCCCTAAGATTCTGTAATTTAAGGACATTCCGTTTACAGGAAGAATAAAATTTAACACCAGAGACAAACCCTTTTACTGTGAAAAGGAACTGGCATATGGTAACTATTTACTTTACTGAATCTTCCTGCAAAAACAAAGCAAAACAAGAACAAAAACAACAACAACAGAACAGAAAAAAAAAAAACAACCAAACCCTAAACAAACCAAAACAAAAAAAACCCCAAACCCAATTTTAGATGATTAAAAAAATTTACCTCATCTTTTACTTTATTAAAAGCCTGCAAATTCAGATATGATTGATAATATCAGCTCCTGCAGCAAAGGGGACAGGTAACAGTGCAGCTGGAGTCCAAATTTGTTTAGATTGTTACTGCAAACTGATGGTCTTTACTGCAATGAAGTTACTTATGAGTCTGCAGAACAATTTCAAGAGTCTCTTCATAAAAAGGCAGCTGCTCAGAACTCAAAAGGCAGTGGAGCCCTGCATGTCAGGCTATAAGAGACACACGATTGCTCCCATCAGAAAGGTAGCTTAGGTAAACAGAATTTCGTTGTGCAGGCTGTGCTTCTAAGCTGAACTTCCTGTAAACAGGGGATTAGAGACCAACAGTACATCAGGAAACACCACTGTAGTCCTAATATTTGAAATTTTTATAAGTCCTATCTTGTAGTCATCATCTCTACCCTCAAAAAAGGAACAGCCTCACAGAAAGCAAGATGTACACAAGAAGGAATTTTAAAAAACCAAACTATTTTACCTCAGTTGTTGTATAAGATCTTCACCTTCTTTTATGACGTTGACTGTAACCTGCAGAGTGGTCTGTTGTTGTTGTCCAAAACGTTTAATCAGGTCTTGGACAGCCTCCACAGACTCTGCATAGACATCATCAAGCAGTTCTTTCTGTAGCTCTTCAAGCCATGTCCATAGCTAAAGGGAAAGGGAAATAAAAACGAAAAATAAGCCCCAGGATCAAGCAGTCACTATTCCAAACCAAAATCTCTGGGCAAGAGAAAACAGACTGAGGTATGGAGAAGAAACAGGATTGTTTCCCTTCATAGAGAAATCCCATCCTCAATTTAATAAAAAGGAGCCTTTGTTTCAAGTAAGATTTTCACTTCTTGGAAATACCAGGAAAGCTTTGTCTGTGTTGCTAAGTCACCCTTTCTTTTCCATTTTCCTTCTACAGCGCTGAGCGTATCCGATTGAGCAGCAGAGAGTTCATAGTGAGAATCCCATCTGCAACTCTGCGCAAGAGTCCCTGGGAGGGAAGTGCTATGGTAACACTCCCTGAGAGAAGGGAGGAAGGAAGGAAGGAAGGAAGGGAGATGTATTGTAGCCACCATCAAATTTACACTGCCAGGCTGACACATGCACACAGACAACACTACACTTTTCAGTGGCCTTCAAAAAAATGAAAAAGGGATTTCAGAAGACAAAATACAGAGACAAATTAGACATGAGAAGTTATTTTTCTATCATGATCTCTACAGCTATGGTGTTCACACTCTCGATTTCAATTTCACACTATTACAACAAAAATAATCACAAATAATTCCACCAGATAATTAGATAATTCAACAATTCCCCCCCCTCCCCCCGCATGTAACACATACACATAATCCCTGTTCAGACCTGTCCATGATCCACAGCTTACACAAAACCCCCTAGGTATATGCTAGCTAGGTATCACTGCTGGTCACTTGAACACTCCAGTGTTCTTTTCCACAATTTTGAGGCAAGTTGTTTCATTCTAAACTCTGTGTGAAAATTATTTATCAGCAAACCACTAGGCATCTACTGAGCAACTGATAAAAAAACCCTCCTGCTTGAAGAGAGGGAGCAGAGCTGCCTCCTGCAACAGTCCTGTGAGCAGCACTAATAGCAGAGTGAAACAGCTACTCTCACAGGAAGCATTCAAACTGGGTTCGTCCTCTTTATTTTACCACTACATCCTAAATGCTGTGATTCCAAGAACAAAGATTAGTTTTTTATCCCGAAAGACTAACTCTGATCTTATTGAAAGTATTAAGGTCTTCTGACTGCATTTTAATGTCTGTCTTTATACATTTGAGATATACAAGCTTAACTTTGAACCTAATTAGAAGGTTAACATAATTAAAACACAGACAGTAAGCAATCAAAACTGGCTTCATTTAAAAAGACAAAAATGGTTATTTTCTTTATTTCTCAACATTTTCTGCAGAAATACCCATTTCATGCTGCTGTTCATACAGTTTTCTGATCATAAATGTCTCCTAGCTACCAATGGGGCCACATTAAAATAGAAAATTCAATGAAGGATACTAGATCTTGATTAATCACTTCCTTTGAAGCTTTATAGTAAACCCAAATGCTAGTTTTTATATCTTAGAGCCTCACAGACCTCCTGAGGTAGGTTTTGGGCAAACCAAGCTATAGGCTAAATTTTCACAATTGGGAAGAATTAATGACATTAATTAACCAGACTCTTTTCTACAAATCTAATAGCAACCCCCCCCCCCAAATGGAACTGCCTATTCACACACAGCTATTCTGACTACTTGTATGCTTTAAAGATGATGCCTGTCACAAATTTGAATGCAACTCCATAGCCGAAAACACCACAAGCTCAAGCCACAGCAGTCTTTCTTATTAAAAGGAGCACAAATCAATAGAAATTACCAAGTGGGTCAAAAGCACTCATCAACATTCATTCCAGCATAACCCAGTGCAGCATCCAAATTTCACCCCCTACCAAATGGAGACTTAGGAAGGAAAATTTCACTTGGAGATAAACGAAACTTAAGAGCAAAAAGCCTGACAATACAATGTCCAGAGGACATGCTTTTATTCCTCTCTTACCTTATGAAGTTTACATCTGAACTGTAATAAGAGGGCACCATGTCAGAGACCTTCCAAGTGAGCTAGAGTGTACACACAAACAGTACAGCTTTCAGTTGTGGCAACATATTCATTTGAGAGTAACGCTTTGTTGTTACCTGCTGATCTAATGTGTTTGGTGCTAGCTGGAAGACTTCTATACTCCATGCTTACTACACTGTTTATATAAAGTCCACTTTTCAGAGAGGCTTATCACATACAAATTGGTATTAAAACAATTCTGAGTCTCTTGAGCTATATGAAGTTTGCCCCTTGGCTCCCTTAAAAGCACCTGTACTGCAGCTCAAGACAGGTCTAAGAACCACTTTAATTTTTTCCATTGTGTCTTTTGTAACTGGGTCCTGTCAGTCCTGTACAAGTGAACCCTCAGCTCTGCATTTCTTATTGTTCACATACGTTTCAGTTGCTTCTGCAACTGGGTGGATAGGACCTAGCAGGAGCAACAAAACTTAGAACCATTTAGCTGGTAATGTATTGTGCATGCAAATGCTTCTGTTAAAGCTCACACTTGATGCTGGAGACCAAGACAACACAGAACAAGCAGACCTTTCCCTCTGTGTAGCCACCACCTGACCAGAGCAGAAACACATGAGCACTAGCGCTGCAAAGTGTTACGCTGTCTGGCTTAGTGCCTGGTCAGCATGGCATGACTGTGAGAATGGTATCAAAGGGCTCAAAAATACATTATGTTTGCCTAGCTCATTAGCTGAATTGCCCGCTGCTTAGGAAGGAAAAACATTTTACAAATGTGCAGAAAGAGAAGGAGAATAATTAGTATGCACCAGCTGCCTAGCTGTGATTCATATGCTGTTGAAAGTGGAACAATTTAAGCCATTTCTGAAGTGACACTTCCAAAGCAGAAGTTACTCTAATAGATTACCAAATAAGCTTTATACACTTTTCCACTAAGTAAGTTCCTGACAAACAGCTTCCCTTCAAAATAATCTTGAAGTTTACAAACAGAAGTTGTAACAATGCCACCATAAATGAAGAAAACTGTCAGGTTATTGAAGCCAGATAGAAATTCATACAATTAAATGAATTCATAACGGGTGACAGTAGCCAGCTGGCTTGTATACAGCTTTGAAACCAGAATGAGTTCTGGATATAGGGGAAATTACATAATTTACCATGGTTTTGGATACAAAACTAAGGATGAAGACTGTACAAGGTTGCACAGCAAAGTCAAAAGAAAGCGAACAGTTTACAGTGGGAAGCAAATACAGACTAGAGCTTACCCATACATGTTCATTACTGGAGAATTATGGATTTTATAGTGCAATGATTTTCTTAATTAATGCATTATTCCATAAAAGAGAGCTAGGCAACAAAAGTTCATTCTGGGGGGGGAGCACACAAACGTGTCATTAAAATTAATTATTAGTTCCCTCTTGGAGTGAACTTTTGAGTATCTTTTATTTTTTTACCATTCTCTGTAAAAAAAGCAGCACAAAGAACCCTAAACAAACTACCAAGTCCTATGACCTCTGTTAGAACTTTATCCAGTGGCAAGACAGCTCGAATATACAGTAAGTCATATAAAGAAGCCAATCAAAAAGTCACAGAAAGAGGCTTTTCTGCACTTTTCATCTACTTTTGACAACTTATCAGAATTAAAATTGGACAGAGAAGTCAAATTCTGAATCCCTGACAGGCAAATGTTTCACCCAGCAGATTTTTTTTTCCTTGATCTAAATATGGCATGGACTAAGAAACATCTGCTTGACGGAGCCTGCATCCTGTGCTACCTCTTTCCTAAGTTCTTGGGAGCATGCCATTAGTCACTGAGATGGTATTATTTTAATTGTCTGCAACATCCTGGAAGTTTCAATGTTTCCATCATGGGCCTCCATCCATTTAAGTCCCATTCCTGCAATCTCCTGAAAGACTGCAGCTAAATAAGACCTTACTGCATTTTGCTGAATACCATCAGAGAACAATTATTTTCACGTAAATACCTTCCTAAATGCAGAGTTACTTTATTAGGGTAAAATACACATCATGCTCTTTCATCATTTATTTTTAATTTTTCTAATAATGGCTTTGGATATGCAGCCAGCCTTTCCAGCATGCTCAGACAAAGAAAGGCACACAGTTTGTGCATGTAAAAACTGCACAAGTGTATCCAGAAGGGTTTTGAATCTCTCCAGAGAAGGAGATTCCGCAACCTCTCTGTGCAGTCTGTTCAAGTGCTTTGGCACCTAAACTGGGAAAAAATTTTTTCTTGTATTCACACAGAACCTCCTATGCTTCGGCTTACAGCCACTGCCCCTTGCCTTGTCACTGGGCTTCACTGAGAAGAGTCTGACCCCATCTTCCTGATACCCACCTTTCACATACTTAAAAGCATAGATGAGGTCACCCCTTAGTCTCCTCCTCTCCAAGCTAGAGACCCAGCTCCCTCAGCCTTTCTTCAGAAGGGAGATGCTCCACTCCCTTAATCTCAAACTCCCTTTGTGGCTGTGCGCTGGACTTTTTGAAGCAGTTCTATACTGATCCATGGGGTTGGTCTCTCCCAGGTGCAAAACTCAACACTTGCCCTTGTGGAATTTCAATCAATTTCTCCCTGCCCAACTCTCCAGCCTGCCTAAGTCACACTGAATGGCAGCACAACCCACCAGTGTGTCAGCCACTCCACCCACTTTAGTGTCATCAGCAAACTAGCTGACAGCACACTCTGTTCCCTCATCCAGGTCATTAATGAATAGATTGAAAAGTACTGGTCCCAGTACTGATCCCTGAGGGACTCCACTAGACACAGGCCTCCAACTAGACTCCATCCCATTGACCACAACTCCCTGACTTCTGTCCTTTAACCAGTTCACTATCCATCTCACTACCCAACCAGCCAGACCACACTTCCTCAGTTTAGCTGCAAGGATGCTGTGGGAGGCAGTGTCAAACACTTTACTGAAATCAAGATAAACCACATTCACTGCCCTACCCTCAACTATCCACCTGGTTATGTCCTCATAAAAGGCTATCAGGTTGGTCAAACAATCAAACACAAATAGCTAGATGTGACCAAATTGGCAGCATTATGGCCAGAGCAAGGCCTCCTCAGCCTTCCCACGCACTGGCATCCTCAGAACAATGTCACAACAGCTTGCACAGACTACTGTTTCCTTACTTTTTTCAGGAACAGCAAGGGTTTGCATTTGAAATCTTAGCCAATTCCACTTCTCTTTTCTTTGTTTCAATCTCAGTCTATTCTGGTGCAAATTTTAGCTTGAGTAAGACAAAAAAAAAAAAAAAAGACGAGATCTTCTAGCAAGACCATTCAGCATATTGTATATATACAAGAAGTGCTCTGACCTATTTTATAATCAACCTGTCAGAATACATGCAGAAGTTTATATGCAAAAAGCCAACAGCCTCTTAAGAGATCATTCACCTCCACGTATAGTCAGCCTGATATGTACTCCCACACTTGACCCCAGTTAAGAAAATATCTGTTGCTCTACTTTGGCACTACCTGGTTTGTTGAGGATTTCAGTCTTCCCACTCAGAGATGCTGAGGGAGCCATACTGGAGAGTGTGTGTGCACATGTGTCTGTATGTATGTGTATAGAAGAATATGAAATCACACCAAAATCCTGTTCATCTCTACTCAGTGACGGATTTCACAGCAAAGATTACTGCGACTCTTGCTCCTGTGTTTTGCACACAACCATTTAAGATAACCATTTCATTAGGAAATATACCTTTTAACAGTGCATTTTTTTTCTCAATTTGTCCCTCACCATATTATTAAATGTCAAAAGGCACAAAAGCCATAAGGTATTCACTGTCTTGCAAGGGTCACCAGTTTCAGATGTTCAGTTTCTTTTTATCCATCCCCAGGCTGGGAACCTGGGGGGACACAGTACCTTCAATGCAAAGATTCTGATAGGGTATTTATGGTCTCAAATACTTTCAATGCTCAGCAGTGCATGGCTTAACTTCAGTATATCACTTACTGAAAAATTTGGCTCACTGGAGTTAAAAATCAATATTCACAACCTCACAAACTTAAAACCACTAACAACATAACACTGTGGAATCACAATTTATATATAACAAGCAACTGATTTTCTTGGATCACCATTAAACAAAATGAATAATGGTGATACCATTACATAACATTGTATTTCTGGCTTTCACTAATACATCCTTTTTTTTTCCCCCCCAATGAGAAATGTGGTCTATTGAGGTTAGTCTGTGAGGAGCCTGAGAACTTGATGTTGTTTTCTGATGTTTGAAAGCCACAGGGAGCTCTACAAGCTTATTAGGACCTGGCTACAGCACTTCTGGAAATGTGAAAGACAACCAGCATTTCCATCATGCACTGTAATAGCTGCTGCACACATACCACACAGCTGCTCTGTGCACAGGTATAGCAAAAGTCTAATACTTCAGGATGCATGAAGGCAATCTATTGCTTTTGTGGTAAGCATGCTGCTTCTAAAAGCAGAAACTGTGCTGATCTACCGAGCATGAATAGAGTAACAATACTGCACAGACACTGCAGTGCTGATGCTTCCCAGGGAAGGTGGGAAAAGTTGCTACCAAATTCTGTGTGAAGTATAAAGGTTACGTAAAGCTACAGGAGAGTAGTAGTATTGAAATGCTCTCATCCAGATGAGAAGTATTCATTCAACGTGAAGTAGTTCTGGAGAAAAGAATAACACACACCAAGACATCCTACTTCAACAAAATAACTGAGCACTTTGGATTAGACAGATATCAAAGCCAGATTTCAAAGCCTTAAAAAACATCCAACATCTCAGATTACCAGCTTTTCCAAGCTCTGTGGCTCCCTCCAATCTGTCACACAGAAAAAGGGGGTTTATTCTTCATATCTATTCTTTTAGACAAGGAAAACACAACAAAAGAAATACAAGAAATTTAGCTCTGAATACTTGAAGGGTAAAACACATTGGTGGTGTTGTGTTTTTATTTGTTTGGGTATTTTGGGCAGTTTTCTAACAACTGAAGTATCTATTTCTGCTCCAACAATTAACATGTTACCCTGCTACGTGAATTCCTCTCTTAACTAAGCACGCATGCACTTTAATTTCTTCACCATACAGCGGAAAGGTAACGTGCTTACAGGTCTGAATTTATTCAGTGATTTCCCACATCCTGGAGGAGAAATCTAATTCTCCTGCCAAAAAAACATGGATGACTTTCAGATTTAGGGCATTTTTATCTTCCATCTGCTTTGTGATGTCCTCTCAGCACTCCACGTTTGATAACAAGCAACATGCTCTTGAACTCGGATCAGAATACAAAAAGCACAAGACAACTCAGAGGTAGGTGGTTCATATTTAGTAGACTACTCCTTTGGTTAAGGTGGAAAGAAATAGCAAGCTCATTCTCTCATCTGGATTTTTTAAGTAGAAACCAAATAAATAAAACAAGTATTACTTAGTAAGTAAGTAGTATTCTTAATTTTCCTTGCTTTTCAGGTATAAAGGCCAGACACATGACAAAAATAACAACAACAAAAAAAACCCCAAACCAACCAAACAAAATCAACATGTACATCAGCCACACTACCTTTCCCCTGAAGTCCAGGCTGCAGAGAGGCTGCCATAGTAACAGCTGTGTGCACTTAAAAGGGTCACAATAAGATCCATTTTCCCAAATAAATAAATCAAGATACAGAATAATGCCTTATTGGCAAAACCCCCAAATTCTTATCTAAGGGAGCAGTGGCAATGTTCAAGCACATCCGGATCAGCCTCCCAGAATCACTCAACAATGATTCATTGATCATTGAAATGAGCCTTCCATTTTTTTTTATTATTGTTATTTTGAAAGTCCTTTCCTTGCAAATCTTGTTACAGTCTCCACCTTTCATCATTACAACAAAATGTATGCATTTAAATACCATTCTAGCTGTATTTCCTGGTGCTAAGAAAACTAGATACAGATCTACAGAAACAAAGAAGGTGCTTCAGCAGCTGACTGCTTCTCTGCTTCACAACAGGTAATAGAACAGCACTATGTGCTTGAGGAAAGTGAAACAAAAAAGTTGCTCTCTAAGTACGGATCACAATACATCATTTATGCTTTGTTTAAACAAGCAGAGTTCTGGAATAATGTTGGCAAGGAAATTATCTAACAGAAAACTGATGGGGGAGCTATGTACTTATGTCTAGAGCTAAAAAGTAATCCAATCCTGACTGCCTTCAGGGACCAACTGCCTGGTGTGTTTCAAGTGTGAAGCAGATGTTTCACATAGAAAAAGCTCTCATCCTTAACCTCTACTAGGTTTTGCTGAAGAAGCTACTTTGAATACTGTACTTCCCCACTGAACATACTATTTCTTGATAAAAGCAAGGAAGACATACTGTATGACATGCTGTGATCCAGAAGACTTTTGTATTTTCACCTAGTTTAATCTGTGATTCTATGATTTAACATGAGTACTAAACAGAAAAGAAATAATTTGCAGTTGTTCAAATTTGCCACTAGTTTTAACCAAAACCTCTTACTGAAGTCTTTATATTTGCTCATGCCTATTCTGCCCTCTCTCTTTAGCTTATAAATTCATATGATATGTGTTCTAAATCAGAGCAGAAAACTGATCTGGTTGAACATTAGGTGTGTTTAGCTGACTTTTTTCCTGGTGTATCAGTTCAACCTTTGAAGGAGACTAAACGTTGCAAACACCACTGTCATCATCAGATAAGCTCTTTAGGTTGTGAAGAACTGTCAATATATAAGATCAAAATGCGAGAGGTAAAACAGAGAAAGAAAACAAAGTCTCCCTGGGCAGCAGGGTTGCCTTAAGTAGTCTCATGCTTCTGCCATGCATTTCGGCCGCCTGAACCGTGTCAGTCTAACCATGTGTCTGCCAACTCAGTTAACTGCACCGCAGAGCTGGCGGGATAAAAGAAAAAAAACCCCAAAACCAAACACCAAAAGTGCACAGTATCTCCCCCTGCAATGCTGTCTTTTAGCTGTATCAGCTCCCTGACCTGACCCTCCCCCCTTCCCTGGGACTGAATAAGCACATGTACTTCCACAACAAAGGAGGTAGAAGCTGCTTGTCAAAGTAAAAAAAATTAAAAACAAATTAAAAAATCCATAAGCACAACCACCACCCTACCCCAGTCCCCAATCCACAGTGAATTACAAACTAAAACTCACCATACAATAGGGGTTTCATGACTTCCTATGGCAAAGTTCTAATAACGAAAGCAACATTGGACAACATAGCTTTTAAATATGAAAGCTATGACCACATGCCATCAGCAGTTTTACCTCTTTAACGTGCGTGTGAAAGGACACAGACATGTCCAGCAGGATCTTGCGTTGCTCCACACGCCTAACAAAATCCTGTATCCGGTCTTCGAGCTGATGGGCAGCCTGATAAATTTCCTCCGGGTCACACTCCCCTGTCTGAGCAAGCTGTTCAGCTGCTTCTAGGAGCTTATCTGCATTGGTATATGTGTTCTGTAGAGAAATAAGTTTCATAGGATTAAATGAAAGAAAATTCAGTCAGTCTATTTTAATGAAACCAACAGTACAAAAAGGTCCTTGGAATGTATTTTTCTTCTTTTTTTTAAAGGTAGCAGAATATAATCCTACTAAAGATTTTGTTATACTTCTAGATACTTCTTCATTTAAGTGTGACTAAATTAACTCCATTGTTATTTATTCATGTCTATTTAATGTCTCCACAATCCAGAATTTGGGAGTCTATTTATTCTTCCTTGGAATTAGTATTTTATATTCATGGCTAGAATAAAGATCAGCCTAAATTATAATTACTTGTAAACTGGCCTATTTCAATACTGGAAAAATCATCAGTCTTGGCCAGAAGACTTTTCAAAAGTGTATTATTAAAGGTGAGAAGGTTATAGCTGCTGGTAGAGATTCCTAACATCAAATCCACACATCTGGTAGGAAGGTGGAAAGTCACCAGGCACAGAAGGAGAAAAGTCTCTCTTCATCCTTACAGAAGTAAGATACCCAAGGCTCATGTGTCAAAAGGATCACCGTTTGTGAACCAGCAGCAACAGAGGAAGATTAAGAAGTCAGCTATGGTTGGGTAGGAGAGTAGAATATTGTCCCAATATGTCATAGGTTTAACAAATGCAGATCAGCAGTCCTGTAAGAGACTTGGGTCAAAGCAAAAAACAGAATGGGAGAGGTCTGGTACCTGATGTGCTGAGCACACTATGGTCCAGAGAAGAGAAATGTTTAACAACTCTTAAAGCTCAGAACCTGCAACTCTGTCTTTCTCAATAACTGAAAACAGGATTGACTGCAAACATTTGATATAATTTGAGCAATTCTGAGTGTAACCTTGGGCTTTCATGCCTTAGGATGCTTCTCAAAATGGACTCACTGAGAAAGCATAGGAAGATGTTAACTGCTGGAGTAAACAGATTGAAGCCAAGTCTACACTTAAAGAAGCTTTGCTTATGTCACATCAGATCTCCTGTTAAGTTTACACAACAAACTATAAAAAAATTCTTACCAATATAAACAAAATCTCTCTCTCTCTTTTCCCTTCTGCCCTTCCATCTTCTCCCAACCTCAATTACATCAGGTAAAAAAAACACTGCTTGCCAAGATAAATTAAGCTTATGCAAATATGCTTCTCTTTGCCATAAATACAGTATCACACCTCTAATTACACTGTAATATCCACAAAGGCTAAATCAAAGCTCAGCCCTAAAACTCAACTAAGGGGCAGGAAATAAGAGCTCTCCTCTGGATTCTCAAGCAAATTACCTGGCAAGCCCACAACAGATCACATGATGCAGTGCAGCTGTCATATTTTGAGGGGGGAGGTGTTCCCCCTTCATTTATTAAGATCTATTCATGTAAGGAAATAAATTGATGCTCCTCTTTTATTTTGATTATGTGCAGCCAAGCTTCCCTCACCAGCCAAGATTTGGTAGCCCTAGGTGAGCATTGGGGGAGTGAAGGGCCTCCACTGTAAGTGAAGAGCAGGTTTGGGATCACCTACTGAAACTTGACAAGAACAAGTCTAAGGGCCCTGATGACGTACATCCTAGGGTTCTGAGGGAATTGGCTGATGAAGTTGCAAGCCCACTCTCCATTATATTTTACAAGTCATGGCAGTCAGGTGAAGTCGTAGGTGACTGGAGGAAGGGTAACATCACCCCCATTTTTAAAAAGGGTAGAAAGGAAGACCCAGGGAACTACAGGCCAGTGACCCTCAGCTCTGTGCCTGGGAAGACCATGAAGGAGATTGTCATGGAAGTGATGTTAAGGCACATGTGAGACAAAGAGGTGATTCTAAGAAGCAAACGTGGATTCACCAAGGGCAAATCGTGCCTGACCAATCTGGTGGCCTTCTATGAATGAGTAACTGCAACAGTTGATGAGGGGAGACCAACTGATGTCATCTACCTGGACTTTTGTAAGGCCTTCGATATGGTTCCACATGACATCCTTATCTCAAAATTGGAGAGATATGGATTTGATGGGTGGACTATTAGGTGGATAAGAAATTGGCTGGATGCACACAGCCAGACAGTTGTGATCAATGGCACTTTGTCTAGGTGGAAGACAGTGGGGCTCTGTCTTGGGACCAGTGCTCCTCAATGTCTTTATTAATGACCTAGACAGAGGTATCGAGTGCACCTTCAGCAAGTTCGCAGATGACATGAAGCTGAGTGGTGTGGTTGATATGCCAGAAGGGTGGGATGCCATCCAGAGGGACCTGGACAAACTCGAAAAGTGGGTCCATAAGAATCAGATGAAGTTTAGTAAGTCCAAGCGTAAGGTCCTGCACCTGGGTAGGGGCAACCCAAGATATAAGTACAGACTGGGTGAAGAACTTATTGAAAGCAGCCATGCAGAGAAGGACTTGGGGGGTCATGACAGATGAAAATCCGGATATGAGCCAGTAATGTATACAAGCAGCCCAGAAAGCCAACCATATCCTGGGCTTCATCAGGAGAGGCACGACCAGCAGGTCTAGGGAGGTGATTCTGCCTCTCTACTCTGCCCTCATGAGGCTCCACGTGGAGTACTGCACCCAGTTCTGGGGTACTCAGCATTAGAAAGATGTGGAACTGTTAGAGCAGGTCCAGAGGAAGACCACAAAGATGATCAGAGGACTAGGGCACCTGCCCTACAAGGACAGGCTGAGAGTTGGGATTGTTCAGTCTGGAGAAGAGAAGGCTTTGGAGGGGACCTTATAGCAGCCTTTCAGTACCCAAAGGGAGACTACAAGACAGAAGGGAGGAGACTTTCCAGCTGGTCAGATTGCAACAGGACAAGAATAATGGATATAAGCTGAAGGAGGGGAGGTTTGGACCAGAAATTAGAAGGAGATTCTTTACCCAGAGGGTGGTGAGGCACTGGAACAGGTTGCCCAGAGAAGTTGTGGATGCCCCATCCCTGGCAGTGTTCCAAGGCCAAGCTGGATGTGGCCCTGGGCAACCTGGTCTACAGTGTGGCGTCCCTGCCCATGGCAGGGGGATAGGAACTAGATGATCTTTAAGGTCCCTTTCAACCTGGGCCATCCTTTGATTCTATGATTTTAGCCTTTCCTTAACCTTCAGCTTTTGAACTGCACAGAGAAGTAGAGAACTACTCCCCAGTTTCCCTGGGAGGCCTGCAGACTAAGGTAACTCCCTTTACAGTGGGCAGCACACTCCTCAATGCTCCAGATCAGTGGTTCCATGTTGTCCCAGAACACACTCCAAACTGTGCTTTGGTGTTTCAAGTTCCATGACTGCTGCTCACTTGTTCACAGGGCAAGGCTGAAAAACCTTGAGGCACTCCTTGAACAACAACTACTTCATCAATCCAGAGGGCCACTCCCAGCTGCAGATGGCTGAAAGAGTTTTCCCATTTTAATGAAAACTTTATCTCACATGTGAAGCACTGTTTATGAATTCCAGGAGCATTTTCTGTGTAACGCAGGCCCAGGCACATCAGACTTCTCTTTGTGTAAACTGGATAGTGAAATGCATGTACTCAGAAATGATCACAACCTAAAAGCTACTTCAAAAGGGGTTGCAATTCTCAATCCTTATCAGCATCACATGCCTTATCACTAAAATTTCTCTTCCAAGTAGAGTTGAAATACAATATAAATATTTTCTTGGTAGACAGTAGTGGCTCTCTGGAATAGAAATCACAGCAAACAGATGTGCTGTACTAACTCATGCCTTTCCCAGCTCTCTGCTTACTGCTAAACAATGCTTGGAGGAAGAAAGCAATAATGTGAAGATTTTGAAAATGCTGGTCTCAAAGTGCAGCCATCAGTTAGAAAGCAGAAGGTTAGGAAGAAAGAACAGAAGCTCTCTCTTGATTCTGCTTATGCCAGTTTCCTAAACTGACAAAGCCACCTTCATGGTGACGAATTCAATACAGTTTTGAAACAGATTAACACTTCCTCAGAATACCTTTGACTAAATGGTCTCATGAATACAAAGATGATGATGGAGAAAGGGAAAAAAGCAAAAAGGGTAAGCAGAAAGTGAACTGGACAAGCTTCATAAGAAAAGAACACCACCATTTTATAATAGTGAATGCAAGCCGAAGTGTTTATGTGTAGCATGAATATCAGTACATCAAAATTTAGGGAGACTTACTAGTTGGCTGAGTTTTGACTATCTAGTCTTTCTGTAGGAGTAACAAAAAGTGCCAAATAAAGAGAAACTATCCTTCATTTCACACAAAAAAGTGAATAATTTGTGAGCCCACAGCCCATTAACTCTGGAATGTCTCTTCTATTTGACACAGAGCTTATTTTAACATCTTTTTGGATGGTGCTGAGGAATTGGCACTTCATTCACATTAAAAAAGAATGAGGGAAGTGGCAAAAGGGAAGAAAAAAATTTATTATTTTCACTCCCCTTAAAATCAGGAGTTAGACTTCTATCAGGAACACTTCAACATTTATCAAATGCAGGGAGCCAATGGTAAACACCACCATGCCATCAACAGCTCACTTGACACTGCTTCCTCCCAACTTCTGACTAGAGCTGATTGTAAACCTCCAATTATGCCTAGGGTCCTATATTTATAAAAAGGCAATAAAACACAGCACAGCAAAAACCAACAACAAAAGACACCCCCAAATCAAAACACAACAAAGACCTGGACCAACCAGAAATGCAGGCAGAGAGTAAGTCAGTCAGAAGTTATTAATCCTTTCACAAGGACTGCAGTTTGCTGTTCTTATACTCGAACATAATCTTTCTTAAAAAAGACCAACAACAGGAATGCCTTTTGGGGCCTTCTTACATTCAGTTTTAGAGCAACTAAGGGGAACAACTCAGAGGGTGTGCCTCTGTTGGCAGTCACTACAAATTCAAGAGTCAGAGATGAGAAAACTCTACTTATTAGATCATTCTGTCCATCCTTTGGTCAGTGGAAGATAGTCCTCTGCAGTATATTTAAGTTCTTTGACTGGTCTAAGTTTTCACTATCTCCAAAAATAGTAATTCCATCTATCCTCTACAGAGATAATTCTAAATTCTGGTTAAACCTTCAGTTTTAGGAAGTTTTTGCTAAGTAGTTGCTTTAAAGCCTTCTACTTTAAAGTATAATGCAAATTAACACAATGCTTATTTAACTGTTCACATCCCAGTAATGGTTCTACAACTTCATCCCCTTTGGTTACTCAAACATTTTTTTTCTTTGTTCAAATAACACAGTGTTAAGTATGAGATCATTCAAGTGTTTTACAGAAATAGATTCTTGCTTGTCTGACCCAGAAAAGTAAGTATTTCCACATGGACAATATTACAGATTTTACTAAAAATTAAGTGTTAGGCGTGCATAAGGAAAATCAAGCCTGTGTATATACAAAACTAACAACACTATTTTGGAAAATTTTATGGGAATACAGTAGTAAGGGAGCTTTCTGATGCTATTTCAAGTCCTCAGTCACTGGACTGCTCCAAGACCACATTTATGATAAAATTGTGTTAAGACCTTAATCATTCATTAAACAAGCAATCTGTAAACACATCTCTGATGCATCAGCCACGGTAGGTTTCACTGTTGAGCTCCTGCATATCACTTCAGAATTTTCTAATAATGCATCCTCTGTTTTGACTGAAGAATTACTGATCCAACCCTACCTTAATAAGACTTTTCTTGATGAATCATAGAGATGTTTACTCTTTCCAGCCACTAAGACTTGACTTGACAGACAAGGCATGCTACTAATAGGGAGGATTCTAGATTTCAGCTTCTCATGGGTTTTATTCACCTCATAGCCCTTTTTGAGGCTGTCACCCAAACCAACTTCCTTTTATTATGTATTCCTTGTATCTCTATTTGTTTAAGCTCTATCCTCAGTTCCACTTAAGGCTTAAACTAGAGTGTTCCTATGGAAAAAGCATTGGTATCAGTGATTGGGAACAGAAAGTTATATATAAACTCAGTTGTATGTAAAGAGAAAACCCAAAGCCAGGTTGGCCAGTTTGCTGGTTCTCTTGGTTTCTTAGGAGTAGTTCCCCCTCCCATGAGACTGTTATGGGGATTTGGAAGCTCCCTAAACTTAAAGTCAGGAAGCAGGGCTTTCAATTTGTCTCCATCCTCTCTTACAGGCTGCACAAAAGTTTAAATCCTAGAACCCCATGGAATCCAGTTACTTTAAGAGGAAAGCTTTCCTTTTTCTTTGTCTTAAAATTTGAAACCATGCTTTTGAAAATCATCATCACAATAAAAAAAAGCAGCAGCTCTGTTAGGCTTCACAGCTCCCCCCTGTAGTACTGTACAAGCTGGAGCACAAAGGAGAAATGAAATAGAAGCTTGCAATAGAAAAAAAACCAGTCCAGTCTTGGAACTGAATTTTTGGTTGTGGAGCAACCTCTGCCCAGCCCTTCAGTGCCATAGCAGGATTTTTTCATACACTTTGATGACAAGTGTACAGTCCTTCATGTAACTGTTTTTACCTGTGCAACCTCTTCAAAGTCTTCATGACGTTTCTGCAAAGCTCTAGCCCGATGCAGTGATTTTCCCACTCCAGTATGTTTGCTAAGAAAAGCTTCTCCATGGTTTTCAATCCAATCCAGCACCTGTGGTACAGAAGGGACACAAAAACTCTGAGTGGATGTTCTGAATGTTGCAACAAAAAGACACCTATTCAAGTAACTACGAAGCTGTAAGCATACTACTTAATAAGGAACTGTACTGTTGGATTAAAACACAGTATTGCCATTGAAGGACATTAAATAAATCTCTATTTTGTCTCAAGGCAATAACTAGCTCTAACTAGCTAAATCATATATTTAAGATTATATGTTTATTTTGAAGCCTACCAAGGACAACCTTATTTCTACACATTCATCAATTTGACAGTAATCTGGTCCAAGTGGCTAGACCCCTTGTGAGGCTGTCTCTGTAATTTGTTTATGCCTTCATCTGACAATTTTCTGTAATGTAACACTAATGGAGTTTGCACATTCCTCAACAATTCTAGTAAATAACATAGTGAAGTTTTATTCTAGATGAGAATTCATCTTTACTACATAATTAAGTCAAAAAGAAAGATTCAGTGGTAGATTTTTTTAGCTAACAAAATAAAATTAGTTGAAATCATTATGAAATGAATGACAATGTCTGCATGCAGAGCACATGAAGGATTTTGCACCAGTGCTGAAGAAGCATCTCCTCAAAACATCAGATAAACATAGTTGTGTACCATAAATTTATAGCTGAAAGTGAGGAACAAAAGGCATTTTAAGGACATTAAAGCTTCTACCACAATGAGTGGGCTGAGAGCACTATAAATAATAAAAACTGTACATGCAATTAATTCCTGCCAGTTAACACAAAGGACTGCTACACACATAACCAGGCTTCTGATGAGTGAACCACCAAAACCTTCTCGTCTCTCTCCAAACATCTTAGCTATACCTTAATTCATTTATTAGCTCTAATGCATACAGTATTTAACTCTCTGGAAGATACTCAGAAGTTAAAGAAGGCTGTTCAGAATTAAAAACCACTGCATATAAGCAGTTTTCTTAAGTCAGCTCTCCATTTCTAGACAGTATTTATGCAGTGCTGTGGAATACTTTGTAAGTTTATCTCCGGCATTCTCTTTTCTTTAAACCTGCCAAAATCCTATACCTTATTTCACCTTCTCTACTAGTGTCCTTTCAGCTGATTCCTGAAGTTGGGGGAGGGTTTTTTCCCTTTTTCTGTACTGAAAGAATTTGACACTTAGTGTAACTACTTTTTTTTTCCCCCCTCTTTCTTTTTTGCTTCCAAAAAGACTTAATAATCATTCCTGCAATATCACTCATGGCTACATTCAATACACATGTAATCCCACACAATATTCCCACACAAAACATCCATGCTTTATTCAGCAGAAAACTGAAAGCACCTGGTGAGATTCTCATTTATCTAGACCATTAGAATCTTTTTTGATTTGCCAAGTCTCTCCTACTGTACAACTTCAAAACAACAAACAAGCCCATAATCCCATATAACACAGCCATCTCAAGGCACCACCACTTCACTAAATCTCCTTACCTCAACTTATGCAATGTTTGTTTTTCCTAATAAGGATTGCCAAAAGATAATGACTATGTTTTAGGTCAATTTAAGTTTTTATTTGCTTCTTTCAAGGGAATGTATTGATGAGGAAAAACAGAGTGAGGAGCAAGATATGGCCTCAGTTATCAGTAAAGTTTATATTACTAATGCTTTTGACTAGTTTCAGGAGATTACCCTGCTTTTGTTATTATACAAAGACCTAAAAAGAGACATGTTTGGATGAAAGAATTAGATTGGACTCTGGAGACTACTAACAGTTATAAGCTAACAAATGAAATCAACAGCAAAATGTGTCCCAAAAAGCAAGGGATGAAAAGCAGAAAGCAGTCCAGACAGAATGTTTTTTGCTCCCAATAATGTTCAGTAACTTCTCAAGAGCAGAGTTTCTCACAGAGATCCAGTACACAGATCATGACACAAACCAGTCAACTAGAGAAACACTGCTGCCTCTAAGTGAAATCAGTATGAATAAAAGTCTAATTTGTGCTCAGCCTTCTGACCTTGATTCTTAAAAACAACTGAGGAAGAACTCTCTTCAGGAATTTTGTGGCATGTAAAGGCAAAGGCAGTATCAAGGTATACTCTTGGCTGTCAGTGAGAGCTTTTGCATACCACTTCAACCAAAGGGCAATACCATTAGCTGGCTCTGATACTAACCATTTAGCAATCCTGATGCATTTTCTTCCTCTTCCTGGAGGTAAGAGTTACATAAACCATCAGACCAACCCACTAAGGACTCTTCTACCAATACCGAAAGCACTTGGAATTCACTCCAGTAGTTCAGTAACACACAGGAGTTTGAGACTCGATACTGAATCAGTGAAAGAGTGAATAATATTATCCTCCACTGTTTTAATGATGCAATTAAGCTCTAACTGCTGTCTCAGCAGAACCATCCTTATGCCCAATACAGGATCCAGCAAAATGCTGGAAGAAACTCCAAAGGAAAGATCATTTTAACAAATTCCTTGTTCACGGCTGTGAAATATGGAGTTTGTATATGCTGCTTGCAGACATAAACCAGCTGATCTTTTGCAGATTCAACATCCTCAGTTTCACCAGGCTTTCCCACGCTACTAAGCAGTGCTTACCCCCCCCCTCCTTCACCTACTTTGTACACACTCTTCTGATCTCCATCACTTACTTGGTGCTGACATAAGATTCCGAAGGAGAAGATGGAAATCTCTACTTTTCTAATATTCGGGCAGTTAACATGTGGAAATACTCTCTCCAAAAGAGCCCTTTTACACTAGAACCGCCTCCAGAAGCCACAGGGGAATTACCCAGTAGGAAACATACTTGGCCCACCCTTCATTAGACAAGGCTGGAACAAGTGACTATTACAACAAAAACTTGGCATCTTTGAGGTAGGCAGATTGAGGAAGGAAAAAACATTACATTTATCCATAACAGAGAAGATATCCAAGGTCAATAAGACAGAATAAATGTATGTTTGGGAAAAAAACCCACTGTTTTACTAATCTGTAGCTTGCAAGCCATCAGGAGTGTTTTTCAGGCCCCAAAACTTTCATTATATGATTGTTAGCAGTACCACTCTACCAAAAATATTACCTTTACATTCAATTTTGACCTTTCATGGCCTAGGAGAGCAAACCCCCACCATGCTATTGCAAGTCTACTTTTTTACTTCATATTAGAACCATAAGAGTCAGAGCCTTTCTCTAGGTGCAAGGCTGGCTTGTATTTTCCACTTGGTAAATTCATTAATTCTTAAACATAAAATTACATTTTTATTAGCAAGTTTTGCACTAGAAAGGCTACTTTCAACAACTGAGTGCAGCTGCCAATGACCTGGGGCTTTTTTTGTATTTGTTTCTGGGTTGTGTTTGTTTATTTTTAAAATAAAAATAAACACCCTCTTTTTTTGTGTTAATATACAAACTAACCAGGAAATAGATCTCCTGGCATGTTTCTGCTAACTAACATCAAACTCAGAATTCCCTTCAGTTTAAGACTGTCATAGATTTTCAGATTTGCTATAATACACATCTTATCTGCTATTTTCAATATTTTGTGTGTTACTTCTCTTACTACTTGCACCAAGAAATTAGCAGATGATTCTTGGTGTATACAGTTAGCCCCACAGTCTTCTTGTTAATTTGGAAAGCTCCACTAGAAACACTTTCTCAATACTGAACATACAAGACAGAAAAAGAAAAAAACAAAACCACACAGTTTTCTAAGCTGGAAGTAACACAAATGAACTCCTAACTCAACAGAGCCAATTCCCTCCTCCAGCTCAACGCTGTCACTCATTTAACACTTTCATGAAGTAATTTATTTCATTAATCCAGCAGAGGGAAGAGAAGGAAATCACAGACTGCTACTGAAGGACAGATATAGATTCACTTACAATGTACTTGCTTGCTTTCTGTTATACATCTTCCTTCTGAGGAAGGGCTGAGGGAGCTGGGTCTCCTTAGCCTGCAGAAAAGGAGACTAAGGGGTGACCTCATCTATGCTTTTAAATATGTGAAGGGTGGGTGTCGGGAGGATGGGGTCAGGCTCTTCTCAGTGAAGCCCAGTGACAGGACAATGGGCAATGGCTGTAAGTTGAAACAGGAAGTTCTGTGTGGACACAAGAAAATTTATTTTCCCAGTTGAGGTGCCACAGCACTGGCACAGACTTCCCAGAGAGGTTGTGGAGTCTCCTTCTCTGGAGATATTCAAAACCTGTCTGGACATGCTTCTGTGTGATCTGGTCTAGGGAATCCTGCTGTGGCAGGGGGGTTGGACTAGACGATCTTTCAAGGTCCCTTCCAACCCCTCACATTCTGTGATTCTGTGATATGCAATTTAACTATTAACAGTAGAAGAGAGCTGCACTTCGTATACTTTGACATGGAAAAAAACCCCCCACATTTAACTTCACTGGCAATAATTCAAAAAGGTTTTCATGCTAGTTTCTAAATCCTGCTAGATAATCTTAATTAAACTTTTCTAGGTTTCAGCAAAGACTAAGAAGTCCAAGAAAATGTGCAACTAAAACTGAAGTATGTTAGAAACTTGCTTGGGAGCTCTGCATAAACCATTCCAGAACTGGCTTGATATAAATTTAACAAATACCTCAAACTAAGTAATTTCATGCACTGAATGGTGTCATTGATGATTCAGTTAAAGAGCTAAGATTTCTCAGATAAATTAGATGATCTGAAAAGGTTGTTCTGGTTTTGTTTTGCAAGAAAAAAGAACCCTCCTTATTCAAGATTATTTTTTCCCCCTTATCAATTTTCAAAGCTGAGGCAGCTACAGTCTGACAAAACAAGGCTATTCCAGGGATATACCATTATGTGCTTGCTCTTACATTTAAAGCATCTACTCCTCGTTATTAATTTATCTGGTATGGATGCTGAATTATCACTGTCTTACAGCATGATTTGCACTGAAACGTGAGCATGAAGAGTTGTATTTAAAAAGGGAACATTAACCAAAATGCACATTGTTCTGTTACTTTAACTTTCAGCTACTGTTGTACTGTACTTTCACATGCCACATTTCAGAAGCCTCCAACATGGACGTTAACAGACATTACTGGAATAAACCAAAGGACAATCCAATCTCTGGCAGCAATAACTACTGGATATTAAAGGAATGGCTTAGGAACATGGCAAGCAGGGGCTGCATCCTGTACATAAGACCTAATTTGAAATCTACAGTTTGAAATCTAAATTATAAAGATGTGCATTACCACCAAAGGACGCAGCTTCAAATGTTCAAGAGGATATCTTAGTATTCCAATGCAAGATCTGCCTTGCAAAGCGTATTGAGAAACCAGAGGCATAAACAGGAAGAAAATAATTTCTCCAACCAGTAAGGTATGTACAGAACAATGAGCCTAGATGGATCAACCCCCTTGAGTCTACTAGCTCATGCTGAAAACTGCTGGTATACTCACAATCTGCATACATGACTTCAATAATACATTCTTGATACTGAAAGTTATAAAAATAGGTACAACTTTGTTGTTTTCATAGCTGTGACTCTGATGTTAAATGTGCCAGTTCTAAGGGCTCACACAAGAAGGAAAATCCAGCTGCCTGCTGAAAAACCTGGTGGTGACTCTACAATGACTTGAGTCTTATGAAGAGTTATTTGCCAACTTCAAAGAACAAAGCAGTCTCAGAGCTAACTCCTCCACTTGAAGCACCATGACTCAGGAAGGAGCAGAAAATGAGAACTTCCTACAAACATTTTATGACTCCCAAGACAATAAAAGCAAAGAGCAGGAATGGCACAATAAGACTCTGTAGCATTTAATGAACAGCTTCCCCCAGGAAATAACCTGCTTGCAGCCTGGCCTACAGGCCTGAAACTTGAATTATGTATCTGGCAAATAACCTCAGATGATCTCTTGGCCAAGGCTGCCTAAGTATGTCCTACTTGAATTGAATTCAAACTAGAGGTGAAAGTTCTGGTATCCAATCCACACATTGGCACTAGGCCACCACTGAGAGGATCTACGTTTTTCCCATATGAGAAGCAAGCCACTACATTAATTTCAGTTTCTGAAGACTTCTTAGGAAGCCTTTTAAGACGAAGGGGCGATTCATTTGTGGACTATGCCTGATCAGTTTTTGCAAGTGCCCTTCACTGATTACTCATGCAAATACCAGCACTGGACTCTCTTGGACTAGCTGCTATTTATGTAGTAATCAACAACAGCATAGTAGTGTTTTCAGTTTGATTCTCTATACCCCTCCTGACCATTCATAACTCTGACTCTGCTTTCTCTTACTTTTCTGTCACCTAATATTCTTCATGCTTTTCAGCATCCTTCGACATATCTCAGTGTTGAGGAGTTGAATAACTACATGGCTTTTCAAAAATGCCTCTTTTTGCATCAAAAATTAAGTAGTAAATTTTCAATAACTTTACACTTAATTTAATGCTCAAGTATTTTAAAAATTGTTTTCTTTAACTTACCTGAAGAGATAGGCACTGCGTACAGAAGAAAACTGAGCTAACAAAATGACTCTCTCTCTGCACCATCTGCCCGAATGAAGTATCTTTGACAACTACTGTAAATGATGGAAATCAGCTTATTTCACTCCCAACTACTCATATCCAACATCTTCTTGAAACAGGTAAATAAATTTGGCTTAAAGTGCAACTAATTTGGAAGAAACAAGACTAGAGTATATGACTGGCTGTCTAGAAACCCCATTTGGAAGTTCCTGATTTGTGAACATCTTTGCAGTGAAACCAAAGAACATTAAGATTAGCTATTAAGAGATAAATCACTAGTGTCTCTGTCAATTGCAGCCTAAGGCAAACATTTTCTCTCTATTGAAAATCTATCAACAAATTGTGTACAGCTTTACCTTTTTAAGCTAAAACCATGGCAGAGATATTAATGCCTGTACTTAACTACTAACTTTTATGTCTGTCATCAAAATAATACAAATATTGCAGCTAATAACCAATTATTCAAGAACAGCATCATTGTCAGAAAGTAATGTTATCTGTAATTTTGATACGTCTTCAGTACACTAATCTCAGGTTTTAAAGAAAGATTAAGTGAATTATGTATCACTGAGGATTTGAAACTAAAAAGTTGTTACAGAATAAGTTTTTGCATTTTGCTCCTACAAGTCTTCCTGTCACTTCTGAGGCCAGAATTCTACCTAGAACTCAGTGTCAGCTTCCAGCACAAGCTCAGAGTAGCTATTAGAAAAATCTTTTTCACCCTGTCTGACAAATTAAATTATTTAAAAAAAAAAAAATTAAGTAGAGCTAACTTACAAATATAATTTCTACTCAGAACAGCCAATATTCTCTGATTACACGAAGTACTCGGAATCAGCCAATCCCAGGCACCTACTGAATTGTTGAATAAAAGGGAGTTCAGCAATCAAAACTTACCTATCAATGCAACCAGCTTCAACTCACAGGCTAACAAGAGTACAAAGGCATTTGAGACAACATGAAATAAAATCTACCTGTTGAACATCCTGCTGAAAAACGCAGAGCTGAAGCCGCTGGTGCAAGCGAACCTTTCGGTGCTGCCAAATATTCTCCAGTTGGCGCTGGTGGTGCAGTACTTCATGGATAACATCCAGAACATGGTGAACTGCTTTTGAGTAGTTGGCAGAAGCGGTGAGAGAATCAGAACTCCCAGGAGTCAAAGGTCTCTGAAGTTTGTCAAGCAGTGACTTTCCATCTTGGCTCACCTGCCCACCAGAAAGGACAAAGAATTACTTATGCTGCCAAAAGCTTATGAGACTATAATTTCATTCCCCACTACCTCTCCCCATTTTAGATATCTTTAAGAACTTCAGGAGCAGTGATGAGTACTTTTTTTTTAATTCCAGGCATGAGTACATGCAGACGTTACAGAAAAAAAGAAAAGCATATTCTCCCTCTACCTAAGATAATTTTAATAAGTAGCATTCTTCTAAATAGCAACTTGTATTTCAACTTTTCTATTATCTTGAGTGCTTTGCCTTTAAAGTGGTTTTATTCTTTTTTAACTGGTCAAGTCTAATTTAGGATAACTATTCTTCAGCTCCTTCTCTAGTCAAGAAGCACCTAAAACTAAGCTCCTTCCAGGAGAATCTCTTCATTTGCTGTAAAGATGACGAGGAAGTTACTTTCTACTTGTTATTATTTACTTGATGAAAAAATTTAGACTTACAGATACAAACTCAGAACATGAGATTATCTGACACAATTTACAACTTCTAAATTATTACTGTTACTAGTAAGTCAAAGGCAAACTGCTGTTATGGCAAAATTAAACCTGACTGAATCACCAAAAACCTTCCTATGCAGCACAGAAAGATACTTTTTTCCGAAATTTGTTCAACTACCGATGCTGACAAGAAACATCACTCATTTCTAATTGTTGTCTTCTCTGATTCAAAAAGACTCCAACAAATGCTCTTGCACATTTCTTCTTTGGAGTTAATACATTCTTCCTACCCAGAGCATGACCACCTTAAGATTTCAACCAGATCTGTAATTGCATTTATATATTTAACTTCATTTAAGGTAAAGCTGCTGGATTTTCAAGCACAGCAGTTATGTAAGTTTGTAAGCTAGTAAGTTACTTTTCCATTAATAAACAGTAATTATCCTCAATAAAATCAGACTGTCTAGTCTTAAAAGTATTTACTCTCTTAAAATTACTGTCTTCTACTTTGCAACCAATTCATGTTGTCAAGACACTGTAATCTAAAATGAATGACAAAGTACTGCAATTTCCACAGAACTCCTCTCTCTCTCCCCTCACTATTCACCCATCACAAAATGAAAGAAGCTGCGTGCTGTGACAGAAATGAAGTCATACATCGTCTGATTATCTGATATTGATAAGCAATAGTTCTGTAGGTTTGTTGGGGTTGGGTTTTGGGGTTTTTTTGCTTAAGACAAAGCTGTTGCTTTATTTGTGTCCTGGTTTGAGTTAGAACACAACTAATTCTGTTCAATGGTTTTACTTTTTAGCTAAATCCCTAAGTAACTGCACTTTCTGAAATTAACAGCATGCTTTTGCAGACAGTGTCTGCTTCTAGTCGTGATAAAACCTAAGGTTTAGAGTTACTACCAAGGGCTGGTATGCAGAGCAAGGTCACTGCTAAATCTTGTGTCCCATGTTGGAGGGTGCAGAGTAAAAGGCTGATCAAACCTGCTGTGGATCCAGCTCCTGAAAGTGGTTCCTATCTGTTGCTGAGTCCAGCCTGGGAATTCTGGTGATGGTGATGCAATTACCATTAGAGGGGTTGGATTCAATATTGGGTTTGTATACATTTCTAGATATTTCATTTTATTGCTATTTTCATTAAAGTAGTTTTAGTTTTCTCTTCAAATCTACAAGTCCCCCTCCCTTATTTCCCTTTCTGTTGCCCACTGCAGGGAAAAAGGCACAATATAGAGAGCATCTGTGATGGTTTAGTGGCCAGCCCAGCCCTAATCCTTAACAACCAGACAGGGAAAATAATGACCTGAAAGAAAGGCATCTAACATTGTCAGGTTTTTTTCTGAGTAGTACCAATGAAGATTTTATTAAAATCTCTATGTAACCTAAAGCTACAGCTTTGGAATCTTAAATAAATTTCCCAAGTATTGCCTGGACAATCCTATAATGCACCCATCTAATTTATTTTCATTATGCATCACCAGAAAGCAAACAGTATTTAACATGGTAATCCACAGCTTACACTTAACAGCAAGCTCTAATCCAGCCACAGCCTCATAATAAAAAAACCCCAACAAACAAAAACACACAAAAAAATGAATCCAAAGCAAACAAAACAAAACACTATTTTAACTTCAGTGCTTTATAATGACTGTTCTAGAGAGCCCTAGCTGCACTCTCATGCAGCTGCACACTCTCCCCTCCTTGCTGCACTCTCATGGACCATAAACCCCAGATTGCCACTCTTCGCATAAATCTACTGCAGTTGTGCGACATTTCTGTCCCTTCTTTTACAAAGGGATCATCCCAATAAAGAGACATCATAATGAAGATGACAAACCTTCCTAGAAAACATACTCTCAAGAATGAATTAAAACAGGTATATGTAGTAAGATCACAAGTTTTATCACCAAAGGCGTGCTTCAGTATGTCACTAGATCAGCTGACATAGCAAGGTGGCATGTATCAGGAACAGGGATGATCAGTGTGTATCTTACACAAAGAACAACTCCTCATATGAACTCTGGGCATTTGACTTGCACTACTAGAGTTTATGTGGAACCCAGGATGGCAGGTATTCAAAACAACCCCGTTTTGATCTACTAACAATAGGACTGATCATCAGCACAGATCTTATCCTTCTTTACTGCTAAATGAAACACGACCATACTTATGATTCAGTTGTCCATAACAGGCCAGTCTTCTGTCTAATGTAATGTATAAATCACAGCCACAAATTCAATTCCACACGAGCTCCTTTTAAAACAAGGTGCAAGTTGTGGCCTAAACTGTTCTGTGTCCACTGATCATTTTTTACTATGCAACTTTCACGAGAACAGAAACTGCTGAATTGAATCCAGAACAACAATTTAACAGCAAAATAGCTTTACCCTGTGATGAGAACAACCCTGAAAGAAGAAAGCAAGAAAAGCTCAACAGAAAATACCTGTTAGCTAATAGCAAAGTCAGTACCCATTTAATTTCTCACTTCAGCTAAAAAAAGCACATGAAAGAACTAAAAATCTTAAGAAAAACAATAGATACTTCAGTCATTGCTTTCTAGGTCACCTTCAGAATAAGCTTTTTATATTAAGTTGTAAACACAATTATTAGAAATACTGAGAGATAGTACTGTGTACAGAAACCAAGATTAGAGCAGCAGCACAGGATATGCCAATCTTACAAATGCTGACTACATAGGCACAGTGGTTCATTAAGTGTCTCTGAGGTTGGCAGAACTAAGGATATTTCCTTACATCTTGTCAAGTGACGTCATTTGATGGTTAAACTTTTTTTATGAGGCAATTTCAGAGATGGATTTTTCAAAACACACTTAAAACAATCCATGCCAGCAGAATACTTTCCCAAGGAATACCCAGTTAGCTTCCCCTCAAGGAAGAGCTTAAACCATAGTATCATACTGCTATAAAAAGGTAGCGATATGCAAACGTAAATTAAAACATAATTAGTACACTTCATGGGTTGCTTGGACCACACATAGTCCCACCCTGCCTTTTAAATTTCTTTCAGAATATTAAAGGAAATACTGAACACATTTTGAAAACTAGTAGCAAAGTACAGTATGCTAAATGAAAACAGAAGCCAGCACTAGAGTTTTCAACATATGCACCGTACAACGGGCAATGCCAGCTCATGATCCAAACTTAGCAGTACACATTTTATCAATTCAGCCACCTAGGGAAACAAAGACAACACTTACCTCAGAGTAAGCCAAGGTAATATGCTCATATATCCCTTGATGATGATGGATAGCATCTTCTAAATCTTGCAGTTCTGAGGGAAGCTCAACCTCACCGCAGGCTTTACACCATGAGTCCACGTTGCTCATGTACTGCAATAGACAAAAATGATCTGCTTGATTTGGGGTTCTATCCATTAAGTATGCACATTAGTAATATAAAAAAGGACTGGCATCTGCGTGACAACCCCTGAAAAGTTTGGGGTTTTTTTAAGGGAAATATGTTCAATTTATTTTTGTCTGAACTAAAATGAAGCTTATATCAGAGAAAAAAAAAATATTTGAGTCTAACTATACTCATGATTTTAGTTATATGGAACTCTTTGTGCTGCTCACAGACAAGACAGTTGTATGTTGGCAGCCTTCAGAAACAATTAAACTGTTGGCAATACTGATGCTGCAAGTTTAATCTTGCTCCTTTTCTTGACTTTGCAGCTAAGGCTGTTTACCTCACCCTGCACCTACCATTTCAGATGTATGAAAGTCAAATAAAGTTTTGTCTACAAAAGAGGTAAAACATGCTACAATGTTCAAGTCCAGACCCTTAGCTCTTACCCATCAACTCCCTGTGCAGATACTCATGATATCATGAGGAATCATGGCACCTTTTTTAAATCTCCAGAGAAAACCAAGTTAATTTGTAGGCTTTACTTTACATGCACACACACACAAAGAATTAATGGCGAACTGTTGACTGAAACACTCCATAGTTGCCTTTTGCTGGAAAGAGATTATCAAGGAGGCAAAACAGTGTTAGAGCACAGCAAATTCACACCTCAGTCCTCAGAGCACTAACTTCCACATGCAGAGAAGCACAAAACCCATTTGGCAAGCTACTACAGCAGCAAGCAAGTAAAGGATTTACAACTTAAGCAGGGGACTCCTAGGACTAACACTGAACTTTGAGCGCACAGCTACGTAAGCATAACTGCTCAAGTTATGCCTTTCAGGAGAAACTGAAGATACTGCAGCAGAATCTCTTCTGCAGACAATTTGTCTCTGAGCTTAAGCTGTCTTGACAGACAAGAAACTGCCATCATAGCTATATGCACAACAGAAATTCTGTCAACTCATTTTTGACAGTTAGGGGGCATGAATTTTATACTTTCATATAAAGAGGGTATAAAGAAAAAAGAATCTGGCATTCCAGGAGTTTTCATAGCTGTTGAACTTAGTACAGTCAAGCACATGTGGTATCTGTGAACTCAACTTGTGCTCAATTTATGTCAAGTTCAAGTTTCAAAAGTTTTATGAGACCAAGTCATTTCTCTCATGATAGGTATCTTAATTTCTGAAGCACATGTAGTCAGCCTTTTGATGAAAAAAGGAACCCACATACCATTTCTAATACTCCATTATTGTTTGAAAACTGAGAGGAAGGGTGAGACTACTTAACTCTAGGATGCTTATTTAATTCTCATTTCATCAAGGGACAATTTTACAAATCTCTAATGTTAAGCACTGAACGTTAAAAGAAGTTCCATGTGGTACCATAGAGCTATACCTCTTGAACCAGTTTGCAGGCACTGATAGCTGGGTGCTGTCTTCACTGTGTCTGACAGTAGGCAGCGACACTTACCTGTCACAAGCATTCAAGAAGGGCATGTTATTTCTTTGGCTGCTTATTTTTAAATCATCTTTTAATGTAGGTCAAGCATCACCAGAGTCTCTAAAGGGGCCATTCCTCTCATTCTAAACCCTCTTTCCTTGAACTCACACTCCACTACTAATGAACCAGCTAAGATATCACAGCCAGGTATATTACAAAGCAATCAGGACAATCCATCACAGTTAATCATAAAATGAAAACCACAGAAGGAGCAATTAAAAAGAAAATTAATCCCAGCAGAAGCTGCACTGTTTTATCTTATTCTTTTCTAGTGTTTACACTTATATTTAGTGCTGAAGAAGGTAACGCCAACCTCAGTTGCCCAGCACACACATACAAAAATTATTCCCCTGACTTCTCTGATGAATATAATTTCCTTATGAGAAAAATACAGTGTTTAAGTCAGCATATACCTATCTATAGGTATGTCCTATATGTATGGCTGACGGTGCTTATATAAACCTGAATAACCCAAGCAATTAGTATCAATACTGACAAGGTACCACACCGTGTCCATCAAATGCTTCAAGCTAGTTGGCAACTTTTATACCAGAAAACAATCTCCTAAATGTGGCTTTTTATGTAGCTTTTCTGTAAAATATTTATTAGAGCAGCATAGTCTAAGGACAGTTAAACCACTGTGTCCACTAACATAATGAAAAGCAATGTGTACTTGCATCCCAATACATTCACATTTCTAATTCCTAGACATTTATGAAGTTGAATATATGTATAGTAGAGATCAGGAAAAAAAAATTCTAAAAATAAAGTGTCCTGCCTCTCTGTTCCTGCAGTTACCAGTTCCCGAGTGGTTCCTTCATTTATTTCAAATTAAAACTGTATCAGACATAAGACTTTTTCTTGGCTCCAATTTAGCAAGGCAAAAGGGAAGAAAAATATCTACAGCAGCCATACAGCACACCAGAGCTTCAGTCAGCCATAACCATCCAAGAATCTCTGCTCTCCAAATTCACCAGAAATGTATAGAGCAGGCAGTCTATAATATCAACGGGTGACTCAACAGCACACACATAGTAACTCCTTCAGAACTGAATTCCATTGAGGGGAAAACATGCTTTCACCATCAAGACTATTAACTTGGGGATATTTATTCCTATTTCCCCTACACAGACCTCTTCTCTGGCAGTTACACACAGCTAATGACTTAATTAAAACTAACTGGTATAGGCCTACAGCTAAAATTTTTTTTTAATATACGAGGAATCTCCTATGGGATACTGAGTAAACATCTTGCACCACAATTTCAGATTCAGAAGACAGCTAATTAACTTCTCAACTTTCAGGTCAGTTCAACTTAGTTTGCTATAAGCAATTACTCTGCATTAAATCTTGACACTCAAGGACTTGGGGTGGAGTGGTGAGGACAACAGAACACGTGATGATTTCTAGATGTATGAAATGCATTATATCCATACTGAATTTTTTTCCTTTCTTCCTTTCAACTTAAAACCTTTATGTAGTTAAACATTTATATCTACTTCATTTTGATCCATACAGCTAATTTGTCTAAGTTTTATCTTGCATCGATATGAGCAAGGCATTTTGTGGAGAATACACAAGCAGTGGGCTTTCATGAGGAGAACAAGTTTTTGTTCAAGTTATCAGCTGAGATCAGAAGAAATTAATACTCTGGCTTTCTCACCAACCTGTTCAATCACTCTCTTGTATTTCTTTCTAAATCAAAAGCAAACAGCACAACTCACCATTCCAGCATGGAAAATTTTGTTGACCCCCTCCCCATTCACTAACCTGTTCAGCTTTCTGATGGAAGATGGAGGACATATCCAGTAACGTGCTACGTTCATCCAGCGCTGCAGCAAACGCCTTCCATTCCTGCTCCAACTGACTAGCAATCTGTTTTATTTGCTGGGAAGCATAATGGCCAGACTCAACCAGGCGATTTGCTACTGACATGATGCGGTTTATGTTTACATACACATTCTAGAGAGAAGAAGGAGGGGAAAATCAGTTAATTTTAGTTAGCAGACCAATTAAATAGAGGTATACTTCTGTAACATTCTTTTTCATTACAGTACTGCTTAACAGACTGATTATTTGCCAAGTTTTTGCACACTTAATTTTGGAATGTAGGTGTATAACATCCTATCTAGAGTACTGAAAAAGCAGATTGACGACTTGAAATAACCAGTCTCAAGCTAACATTAACAGTCAGCTTAAACAAAGTTACGTTATATGAAGATCTATTACTACAATGAAAAGCTAACCATATTGTGCAACAGCCTCAAAAAGAATAAGGTCTCTTCCAGCTGTGACTATTCTATGATTCTATAATTTACAGATGTTCAAGTCAACAAGACATTCAGACACACACAATATCAGAAAATCGAAGTGTAATTAGTAAGCACTTGATCTATCCAGTGTGTACATGTGCAACATCACTCCATAAGCCCTCACATTAACTTTTTACAGTATTTCTACATTTTAAGCAACAAAATACAGAACTCCAAGTTCTAAGGAGTTCAACAGTTTTAGATTTTATTTTCCTGTCATTATACTGCCTCAGAGCTAGCACTGAAAACTAGACAAACAAGGTCACAGATGAGAAAGATACCCTAACATACTGGCATTACTGATGGCTCTTAGCTACTCTATTTTTTCAATCAAGAGTTTCTAATTACTGCAAAGCCAGAAACAAGGAAAACTTCACCACCATAACGTTTTGGAGTAGCTCTTCCAGAGCTACATATATATATTGCTGAGCTGATACTTCTTTTCAATTGGTCTGACTCTCATTCATATCTAGAATGAAGTTTAAGTTCTTAGAATGGCAGGATTGTTGAAGTTGATCGTTCATCATGCCCTAGCTCAAAGCAGGTTCTATCACAACAAGTTGCTCAGGGTTATGTCCAGTATGGTTTTGAGAATCTCAAAGGATGGAGAGACCACAGTCTGCCTGGGCAATTTGTTCTAGTGTTTCTAATGTTTAAATGGAAATTTTTCTATTTCAGCTTGGGCTCACTTCCTCTTGTTCCAATACTGGATACCAGGGAGAAAAGTCTGGTTCTGTCTTCTTTACTCTCTGCCATCAGATATTTGTATTTTCATAGACGTTAAGATCCCTCCTTAGCATTCTTCTATCCAGAGTAACCAATCACAGCTCTCTCAGCCTCTTCTTGTACAACACAAGCATGCCACATAGGTGCTTCAGAGAAGGAGTTGGTCATGGTGACTGCCCGGAAAGTGAATGAGAGCTTTCCACATAATGCTGTCCTGTAGGCACATCCTAACTTGTGTGTGTAAGCTAGGAGCAACCCAGTTCTGCCTTTATCACAGCATCTCTTTTGTTCACATCACAGCAGACCCTTTGCTTGCCAACCCAGTCCACCACTTCTCAATTTTTAGTCCTCTTCTCCTTCTCCCACTATTCTACCCTAAAGCTCTTTTTATCAGGTTTTCTGACCTGCTGGCAAATATACTTTCGCCTCATTTAGTTAAATAGCAACCCTGGATCCCCCCCAGAGAGGGTCCTATGGCTGTTTCTACAAAACCCTGTTGCTGACATCAGCTGTGTAAACTGCTGTTGACCTGTAGGATCCATCTATCGTCTCACCAGCAGGATTGAGAAGAAAACTAGCTGGGCTCCCACGCCCTTCACAACTGTCTCTGGAACCATGTAGCCATGCCTGAGACTTTCCAAGTCACCCCGGCAGTATCTCTGATGCTTACGTGGAAGAGTGGCAGGAGACAATAGTCTGAGGGCTGAACAAGCTTTTAGCAGTCTTACCACAGTGTCCCAAACCTAAGCCCCCAACAAGCAGTAAAATTCCATAAAGAATGTGTCCCATTACTATCACTCATCTCTTCCTTTTGCTGCTCCTGCATGGCTCAGATTCAGACAGCACAGATGCTTTATTTGACAGCTCCTGGGGCCAGAAGCCATTATCTTCCAATCTCCATCATCATGAAAGTCTCCACTTCCCAAACAGACAGGCACAGACTCTGCCTGACCCTCCTCCCTTCAGTACAGTTGATAGCTTGGGCTCTTGAAGCTGCAGTGTGTTGGAAAAGATCTCGTCAATCTTCCTCATTATCTCTGATGCTGTGCAGACTGCTGACCTCCTCCTGCAGCCCCTTGACTGGCTGACACAGATCCTTAATAACTGCACACCTCCTGCAGTCAGGGAAACTTATCTTCTGCTGCCCAACCCTGGCAAGAGACCACAGGCATTCTCTGAAGTCCTGGACCTGCAGAGTTGCATCCTACTTGTGAAACTCACTCTAGATTGAGGCCTCTGATGTTACAAGGATAGTCAGACCAGCTGTAGCTGGGGACTGTGCCCTGGGGTGCATCACCATCATTGCCAATGGCATGGATGCAGTTTTGAGCAGAGCTGCTGGCCCTTCCTGCATGAACTGCAGCACAAACTGCTGTGTCCATTGGCTACTTCTGTTAGCTGCACTTGTTCTTCCCTCTATCCCAGAAATTTAGGTGTAGGGTCAAACTGCCAAACACTATCACACAGAACAGCTGGAAAGAAAACAACAAACACCATTAAAATCTCAACATTCTGCAGTAAAATTTCTCCCTCTTGTCCACACAGTGCTTTCTGGAATGCCAGCATGCAGGAAATGCCATGGAGCATTTAGCTACCTGTCAGCAGCAGCATTACAACCTTCATAGTATCATAGTATTGACTGAACTGGAAGGGACCCAATAGGATCATTGAGTCCAGCTCTTAAACCCACGGAGGACACCCCAAGAATCACACCATGGGCTGAGGAACTCAGTTCAGCGAGCCAGTGGTGACAGAAGTACCTGCAACAAGCCTCAAGTAAAGGCCACAGATCTATGAGTGACAGAAGACCAAAGCCTGAAATTGCTGGAAAACTGTATGAGTATATTATTATTGAGAGATGTAGTGGTCAGCCTGTGATAAAATGTGACTGTAACTCTACTGGTAAGAGAGGTTGGTGAGAACACCGGCCCAAGGACACCCAATGCCATGTAGATGCCTAGCATCTGAGGTGAAACCATTACCTACTGGCCTCAAGCCACTGCCCAGAGTCTGGCACTGGCTGGCTGGAGTAAGTGTTGCAGTTCCCAGGGCTTCACTGTGGTAACTGGCACAGGTCTTTATGATATTGTAACTGTATGCATATATGCAAGCAGGAGCATACCTGACATAGTCTACACCTCAGCTTGTCCACTTAATAAATTGAGCACAGCAGTACCATGCTCACTGTTTTTTCCTTCCTACACACTACCTTTTCATTTCTGAGGTTATTCCACACATCTGTGCTCCCCTCTTAAGCACAGCTGAAAAACTGGAAAGGAACAAACCCACTATCTCCAACAATTTTTAAAAGATGGGAGAACATTTAGGCCTATTAAAGTGTATGTAGCATAAATCTGAGACTGCTAAATGAATCCAGAAAGCCAAAACATAGGGGGAAAAAACGTGTGACAAGTAAAAAGAATAAAGGCTATATTAGGCAGCCATTTGAGTACCATAATAAAGGAATTTAGGAAATTCTGGAACATCAGGAAGGACAAGGCACCATAAAAGTGAACTTCAACAAATCAAAACTGAGCTGTAGTTAAAATACATTAATTTTCCCATGGCAATCTGGCTTCACAAGTGGAGAAGAATACCCCATACAGAGCATGAATATGAATTCACAGGCTGACAGCTGAACACTTTCCTCCCCCCATCCCCATATCCCTCACTACCCAATGTATCTACTAAAAGTTTAAGTTTCAGTATTTCAGAATGCAATGATGCAAAAGAAACAGATTTAGTTAAGGAAGAAAGGAACTTCAAATAGCAACTCACTACAATTGGACTGTTTAACTGATCCTTGAAGGCTAACAAATACTGTCCAATTTTTAAAGGGACAGGCAAATCCACTGTCACTATTATATGACAAATGCCTATTTTGTGCATTGCTTGAGAAGCACTGTTCCTAGTAAGCTGGTGCTCGTTCCCCAGGGACTGACATCTTATTCACTGCATGGATTTACATCCTGGTTTTAGTTAAAGAAGCAACAGCTGTCATGTAAAAACTGTCAAGAACTTACTCAGCCATCTGACTTACATCATGTGAATCTGCATGAAACATCTGCAGCTTCCAAATGTGTATCAACTGCCTAAAAAGTGAAAGGCTAAAGTGATACTGCTTTTCTTTCCTTGTGTTACACATGACTATTGTAACAAAACTAAAATGGGAACAATTCCAGCTACAGCATTACAGTAAACTTAGTAAGTACACAAAGGTACTTAGTATGATTATTTTCTCTCACAATGCTCTTTAGCCAGAAGCTGAAGAGACACCTTACAATAGCTGGAAAGGTTCTCAGGGCAGAATTATTCCCTAAAGGGAGTGTTCATATAACAAAAAAGTATCATTCAACAAGGCAACACAGATTAGTAGCTCAACACAAGCTGTAGTGCACTGTGTCGTTCTTTGATGTGTGCCTGAAATGCAAGTACACAGGGGAAAATACAGGTGACAGCCTGCCAGCTTAACTGAGCTTCTATCACACTCAATACAAAACAAAGCCGGCAGATGCCCTGAAGGTTCCATTTTATTTCCTGATTTTCCCAGACCCATTTAGAAAATGTTTGTTTAGATCTAAGATTTCAACCAGTAGTTTTTTGACACAGAGACTGTTAAGGATTCAGTGTTAAAAACAACCACCTCAGTGACACGGTCCATAAGCATCATAAATGGCAACCCAAATAGACTGGTTAGTTTGAACTATTTGACTTTGATGGAAATATTTTGGCAATGGAATTTCAAAATCATCTGCCACTTCACGCAAAATGGACAACAAGACAAGGTGTAGCATTAATGTATGAAATAACATCTACTTTAATGATTTATAGGTTTCCTAGCACCTCTTCTATTCTCACTCTAGCAGCAACAGTAAAACTCTTGGTCTTGGAATCTAAACTGCAAAGATGAGGGCTGCAGGACAACTGAAGAGATCACCTGATCTCTTCCCTTGTAAAAAAAAAAAACCAAAACAAAACAAAACCAACCAAATATTCAGCAGCATCCAGACTACAACTAAGGAAAGTGTTTAACCTATTTGTCACCTACAAGGATCCTCAAAACGCTCTCAGGTAACTATTTAACCATTGCTATCAGCACTGGAATGAGTGAAATAATTCCACTTTAACTTTACAGAATCACAGTATCACAGTATGTTAGGAGTTGGAAGGGACCTCAAAAGACCATCTAGTCCAACCCTCCTTCCAGAGCAGGGTTGCCTAAGACTAGGTCACTACAAAGCTTCCCTGACCGGGATTTGAACCCGGGTCCCGGTAGTGAGAGCGCTGATTCCTAACCACTAGATCACCTCCTCAGCCAACAAATCACAGAAAGGTTAGAGTCAGAAGGGACCTTTAGATGTCACCTAGTCCAACCCCAATACTGCAAAAGCAGGGATAACTGTAACTAGATCAGGTTGCTCAGAGCCCTGTCCAACCTGACCTTGAATGATTCCAGTGCTTCACCACTCTTGCTGTGAAAAAATTCCTCCTTATATCCAGTCTAAATCTCCTCTTCTTTAGTTTAAAGCCATTACCCCTGTCCCATTGCAACAAGCCTTGCCAAAAAGACTGTTTCTGTCTTTGTTATAGGCTTCCTGTAAGTACTTAGAGGCTGCAATAATGTCTCCCCAGAGCCTTCTCTTCTCCAGGCTGAACAACCCCAACTCTCTCAACCTTTGCTCATAAGAGAGGTGTTCCAACCCTTTGATCATTTTTGTGGCCCACCTCTGGACCCACTGCCTTCAAACCTTTCATCTCTTTCCTACATTTTTCACGGTAGGAAATCTGAAAAATGGGGAATATTACTGCAAAACTTTATGTCCAACACTACCTTCTTTCCTTTCTTACTTTTCACTTACCTTCACTTTCTCATAGTAAATGCCCATGCCTTCAAACTCTCCTTACAGCCATATTGGAGTCTCCTTCCTGGAGATATTCAAAACCTGTCTGGACACACTTCTGTGTGAGCTGGTCTAGGGACTCCTGCTGTGGCAGGGGGGTTGGACTGGATGATCTTTCGAGGTCCCTTCCAACTCCTAACATTGTGTTTCTGTAATATCATTTTCACCTGGATATTCCCCATTACAACATTAAGTATGGGGCTCTAAAATGAACTTAGTTCTCTAGTAGGACCAACTTCATCAGAGAAGCTTCTCCACAAATCCTAAGTTCAGCATCCCCAATAAGTATCAGAAGTGAAATAAGATTTGCTTCTTTGCAGTAACACCGTTTGTTCCTTTAGTTCATGACCCATTGACATGAACATACTTGTTGCTGTATTAATACCTCACCAGCTTATTGCTTTATAAATCTGTTTATTTGCTTCTTCCTTCTTAAGGGTTGTATACTTAGCCTATTCTGTTTCATCTTGTTGACTCTGGAGTGTTCCTCTGAAGCTGGAAATACCCTGAACTCATTTTGCCTTTTCAGTCTCCTCTCAGGTTGGTGGCATCCAGACACTGCATCTAAGCATTAGCTGTTCTGGCACCAAAAAAAGACTCACTTACACATGTGCACTCAAAAAACAATCTCCCTCTCTACCCAGGATCAAGAGCTGTACACTCCCTGAACTTTAACACCACCATAAATCCATAGTTTGCTTCAACTATGGTTATTCAGAACTACCAAAAAGTTGACTGAATATATTTTACCTACTGTACTGCCACATGTCTATTTAGAGTCTTTACCTTCTTTATTAGGGATGTTAGATCAATTGAACAGTGATGGATTTTATAATTTAAATTTTATTTATTTTTACAGAAAGGCCTGCCTGAGCAATCTATTAGTTCACAACTGTGAACTATCAGTGCACAACTCACAACTGTGGTCTTGCTCTCATTTGCTGAAGTCTCAGAGGACCCAGGGCAGGCTAGAATTCACATGGTGCTTAAGTCTTATCTCAAGCAAAAACTCTGTATGGTTACAAAAATATATATTTAAAATCAAAAGACTCTCAAAAGTGAAAAATATCAGTAGTAAAAAGATGTTGAAAAAGACACGAGGCATCAGCTAAGCTAATTTTACCTCATCTGACTTTCTAAATGTTTTCATTTTACTAGTCACTGTGGCTGGATTAGATCAATCCAAGCAAGCCATTTCTCTAACTTTTAATTCTGCAAACACAGTGATATTCAAATATTGTGTTCATACTTCTATTTTAACAATCCAAGTCTACCACCACTGCTCATTCTCTGGCACTCTCTTTTTTGGATGACAATTATTTGATTAATACCTTGATAAAGTGGTTTAGTATATGCAAACAGCCTTTTCTGAGACCATTCATCAACTTTGATCACAACTGACAAGACTTTCTGGATTATGGTTAACAAACATAGCTTTTACTGATGGTCCTATCAGCCCCAAGACAAGTAGTTATAGCATGCCTTTTAACAGTAACCAGCCTTAGCTTTCTCCAGAGAAAGTCTCCTTTCGTCTCCATCACTTTCCAACCACTCTGATCCTCATCAGTGCAGTGAGAGGCACAGATAAGCTGTAATGAAAGCAAGGCCATTTGGTCTAGCAAGAAGAGTTGAAAAAACTATTCAAGTGGATAATATCCTTCTCATCATCATCATCTATATTTCACACAACTGCTTTTGTTTCCTTTGTGACTCAGCAGGCAAATGGCAGGAAAAGAGCGGACGGGCATAGAATCAGTCTCTTCCACTATTGCAGGCAAGACTGATCATACAATCACGGGTACTTTGCTTTTGCCATTCAAAAACTACACTATTTTTCTATTTGCAACTCCTTTGACACCTTATTTGAAAGTTTCTCCTTTAAAAGGTACCAAAAACTTGTTTTGAGAAGCAAAGCACTGGTTTAGTCACCCAAAGAAGAACTTCAAACTGAAACTGAGTATTGCTTAACTCAAATCTTGGGACTTGACAACAGCAATTTACTGTTGCTGAAAGCAGGCCTTTCAAATTGTACTCAAAATCCGTCCTCATTTTTAGAGAGAAACACTGAGTTTATTTTTCTCCACAGTTAGGAAAACACAGGATCTACTTTTCCCATAAAGACATAGCCTTGACATTTATCAGTGCACAGCCTCTTGAACTCAGTAATAGCAGGTCACATACCTAGAGCTGCACATGTGAACAGTCTTTCTGAGAGGAGCCTTTTTAGCCACACCAATCTGTGTGTTAAGCATCAGTAACCAAACAGATGTCCATCTTCAATGTGCATCACTGCCCCAACTTTTCTCTGGAATAGTTTCATTGCAATAAGAAGCTGTGTATTAAAGCTCAAAGCTTTCATGAACTTACTCCTGTTACCTTGAAGTGCAATTACATGAGCCCAATCAAACATTAGCTTCTTAAGCATTGATTGCATGTGAAGAGTGGTGAGGGAGAAACTGAACATGCTTGCAGGAGTTAAGATTGCTTGACATTTTTCCACTTAAAGACTAACGAAAAATAAGGCCTACCAAAATTCAATCAGTTCATGTCATTTTTAAGTCATGTTGAGTTTAGTCTTTTTCTCTAATCTCCATTTATGGCTTTTGCCATTTTACCAAATAAAATCCAGAAAATCTGAATGATGCTTAAATCAAAACTAGGAACTGATTATTTTAAACTTGTATTTTCCTATTCTGTGCCAAAGAATTTTTTTTTGGGGGGTAGGGATGGGGAGAATGGGATGAGGGCTATGATGCAGAAACATAGATAAACTTCAGTTTGTTATTTCCCTTTTGAATATTTGGGCTGTTTAATCTGTCCCAAATTTAAGCTGCTCTTTGCATGCCTCAAGAAATCATTGGACAGGCTGAGAAAAAGTCCTCTGTAATTAATGCTTTTGACTACTACAAGCAAAATACATGAAGAGCAGAAGACTAACAGCAAAAACAGAGAAGGGATTATGTTACATTGCTCAAGTGCCTTCTGCTGTTGATAGCATCCAAACAGTATGGAAGTAGGGGAAAAAAATTTTTAAAAAAGCAATCCAGTTTGAAGAAAAGAGGACAACAGTGACTAATACCAGGACAGGCTGACAGAAGAAGAATTAAACACCTTTAGAGTACAAGCCTAAATTACTAAGTCATGATGACACCTACTGTTCTCCTCTAAGTTTCTTTCTACTCTACTTCATACTCAGAACAATGAGCAACAATGGGGTGCTCCCTTAAGGAGCAATTCCCTGTGCCCATGGACTGAACCTATACCTTTCAAACCTAACGGTCAAAGTTGCATGCAGATGTGGTATTACATAACTTAATTACAATGTTCCCCAGCATTTGCTTTATTCTTTTTGAAAATTTCATGATGATTTTTATTTTAAAAAACTTTTGCAAATATAGCTGAGTTGTGAAAGAAGAAAATGTAGATTCTCTACTCATGTCTTTGAATGCCTTAAGCCCAGCTATACCATAGCTCACAAGAGCTGCCTTACTAGTCTTCCCGTTACTTTGGCAAGGCACATAACCTAGGTAACTTTACTTTGCCATTCTCTCTTTCCACAATTAGTAGTCCTATCTTATCTAAAAACACTTTCTTGCAAGAATTGATTGTTTTGACCATACTTCAATTCAATTTCCACCCTTGGACTGCCAAGAACGTTAATGTCTAACAAGACTGGCAGTGTTCTTCACTGAGCTGACAGCCACTGGATTTAGGCCCAGACTCACAAAGTTACTTAAACAACTCTAGTCCTCCTAGTGAAAAGGACCTAAAATGTACTTGAGAATTTAGTCCCCATGTTCAAACAGGAATTAATGAAACTGAAAACAAGCAGCTTTCACTCTTTGGCAGTTAAAAATCCCAATTTTTACTTGCAGTTTACTGATAGTTCATCCTAAGATGGTATTGGAGGGGGGAAGGGGAATTGTTTTAGCCCTGTTCTACTGTGCCAGAAACAAGAAGTGTCTTCTTAAAAAGATGGGAAATTATTACATCAGGCTCAGCTGCTGATCACTACTTTTCAGAACTTTCAGTTGCAATATATTCAGAAGACTCTGAGACTTATTTCTTTTCATATGAAGCACTAAATTCCGTATTACACGAGTTTCTGAAATCTCCTACAAGATTCAAAGCAGTACTCAAACGCATCCAGGATGCCAGAAGCTTGGATGCTCACACTTGTGAAGCGCTGAGGTTGTGTTAAATATGGCCATATGTCAAAATAATTTTGTTGCTTGATCAGAGTACCTCTCTATGTGGCTCCCCTTTATTTTCCACCTTAGTGTTTTGTAATTTCACTGTTTAACACAAATTTGCACTACCTGTAATCGAAGGAATGCCTTGCGTGTATGATTTCTACCTTATCACAGAGCAAACAGGCAATGTGCCAGTGTTGGGAAGTGAGGCAGTGAGGCCTGTTCTTACCATACAGTTCATAGCAAAATGATTGTGCTGTGTCTGAAGCTCCATTGCGTGGGGATGACTGGTTCCAATCTCCGTGTAGCTGTTCAGAAACAGACCTTTGTTGTGTGTGATCCAGTCAAACATCTACATGAAAATATTAAGGAAATTAAAAAAAGAATCACTAATTTGTTATGACAGAAATCACAGTCAAGTAATATCAGAAATCTGTGGATACAGAAGACAGAAAGAGTCTAAGGCAATGAAAATTAACACTGGTGCTCCTCCCATTGTAAGTTACCACACATTTTAACCAAAACATTGCTGAAATCTGACCTTTCAGACCAAACAGCTAAGGCTGTTAAATCTTTACTATGAGTGTTTATCTCAACAAGCTACAGTAAAGTCAAAGTCCTAAACTTCATTACTACAAAGAAGTCAGAGTAAACAGGCATGCAGCACAGCCCTCAGTTACCAAGCTTATACGTTCTCTAGTGTCAGCATTTAATGACATCAGCAGATGAGTAATTTCGAATTAAAATAGCAGCTCATGGAAATTAAATATAAAATCATTCTTGCTGATCAAGAACTTCGGCAGCAAGTTTAATACTTTTAGTTCATAACTTTGCAGCACATTTGAAAACAACAAATTAAAGAACCATGCTTGAGCACAGAGTTACATAATACCTTCTTCCACATAAGCTTAAGGATATTTTCAAAATAAGTTGGGGAGAGAGGGTGGGTTTATCTTTTTAAAATTTATTTCTTTAAAATATATTTATATTCAAATAAATTTTAGGAAAGACCTTATCTGGCAATTACCCTCAGTGGAGGTACATAGGTTAACAGTGGCACGGGAAGACTAAGTTTTCAGAGACCAAGCAACACAGCAAAAGAATTACAGAATGTTAGGAGTCGGAAGAGAACTCAAAAGATCATCTAGTCCAACCCCCCTGCCACAGCAGGAGTCCCTAGACCAGATCACACAGAAACGTGTCCAGACAGGTTTTGAATATCTCCAAAGAAGGAGACTCCACAACCTCTCTGGGCAGTCTCTGCCAGTGCTCTGGCACCTAAACTGGGAAAAAAATTTTCCTGCTATTCACATGGAACCTCCTATGCTTCAGCTTACAGCCATTGCCCATTGTCTTGTCACTGGGCTTCACTGAGAAGAGCCTGACCCCATCCTCCCGACACCCACCCTTCACATATTTAAAAGCATAAATGAGGGCACCCCTTAGCCTCCTCTTCTCCAAGCTAAAGAGACCCAGCTCCCTCAGCCTTTCCTCAGAAGGAAGATCTTCCAGCCCCTTCATCATCTTGATGGATCTGTGCTGGACTCTTTCCAGCAGTTCCCTATCCTTCTTAAACTGAGGGGCACAGAACTGGACACAATACTCCAGATGCGGCCTCACCAGGGTAAAGGGGGAGAAGAACCTCTCTTGACCTACTAACCACACTCCTAATACACCCCAGAATCCCACTGGCCCTTCTTGGCTACAAGAGCATACTGCTGGCTCATGGTCAGCCTTCCATCTACCAGGACCCCCAGATCCTTTTCCCCCTTCACTGCTCTCCAACAGGTCTAAGTTTGACATCCCCACCCTCCCTGCAATGGTCTTGAAATCTTTGCTATATCTTATCTCAAAAGACCCACCTACTCTGTGTAAGCTAAAAAGGCTTGTGAAGAAAAAAATGGTAGCAACGAGCAGTAAGTAATTTAAAGATCTTTCAAAATATGCTAGTTAACAGAGAAATAGTATCAAATCCACTACTGAACCCAGGCATATGACAAATCAAATTATAAGTAGATGACAATATGTTAAGGACTGTAAACTAAAAATATGAAAGTTTTAAGAGTTTAAAGAGATAGTTGATCACATACTTTTAAATTTTTCAGTTTTTTGTAAGATGCATTAGAACATTATTCAAAATAGACATTGGTCTTTTCTTTAGATAGTCTGCGAGTTTGCTACCTTCAGATACATGCAGAGCAATTCCAATCAGATTCCCTCGCACCTCACCCCCTTTTTGCCTTCTCTTCTGAACCAGCCCAGATTTCTTGTGCAAAGAATTGTGCAAGCCCTCCAAAATGAGCATGTTTATTTCTCCCCATCCAATACCTGTTATTTTCAGATCCAGGCCTTTCCCACTCCTAAATAAACCACCAGGCATGCACTGATAAAGAAGTCCTTAGCTATGAAATCTAATCTGAGAGAAGCAGTGAAATAAGGTCTGCAAGGAGATTAAGGCAAGGGCCTTAATCCAAGGGTGAGTTAGGAATATTACACAAACATTCTTTTCCATCTTTTTCTACTGGTTGATGAAAGAATGAAGTCCCAGGTATGCTAGCTGCTAACAGCCCCATTTTGAAGGCCTAACATTACCCTTTAGTTTGAAAGAAAGATACATTAATTTAATAGAGACTTATTCTTGGAATCAGGAACCTAGAAAACGCAGGAGCTTATGTAACTTGGCAGGACAGAGCTCTGTCCCCCAGGACCAAGTATTTCACAAGAAGTTTCTTAAAGCTTAACTTATACAGGCAACTTTAGGATGAACAAATGAAGAACGTATCTTTCACTATCACATAAGCACCATTAATATGTATTTTGTTCATGCTACAATAAAGAATAAATAATGCCCTGTAATTAACTAGCTGAAAGGTTGCTAAAAACCATTTTGGGCCCGAAAGATCAATACTAGACCAACAGCTTCTTGTTTTCTAAGTAAGATCAGAATTCTAAATTCACTTGACCAAATTTTTTCCAGTTCTTCACATGCCCCTGCTATTTGTAGCTCTACCCATTCAGTAAACACTCACTTAAAATGGTACTTTTAAAAAACTGTTTCCCTTTTAAATCCAGCAAAAAACATTAACAGTCAATAAAGTCCCTGAGCTGAAATAGTGAGGGCAAGAGAAAGTAAGGGAGAAGAACACAGAAGAAGTAGTAGCATTATATGTTTGTTCTGCTTTTACTTTTCCTCATGCATCTCTTCATGACCACCACTGGAGAGCAGGATACTAGCTTCAGACAGACCTTTGGTATAGGATTGTCAGAGTTGGAAGGGACCTCATCACCCAGTTCAGGCATTCTTACATAAAATATTTTAAGAAACCTGAAAAATATCATACTTACCACTTGGCTGCATAGTCTAGTTATTTCTTGTCCTGAAGAAAAACACCCCATCCTTCCTTAAAGCTATTTGTTCCATGGTAACAACTTATTACTATTATTAAGTGATTGCAAACCCATTCTGTATGAAAACAGATCTTATTTGAGCTCATCTAGAAGTACACTGTCAGCCATACTTCCTCTTCAAATTCCATGACAATCAAGGGCTTTGTCATTTGAAGGGAGTGGCTAGCCTGAAACACTCCAGGAACACTAAGCCCCCTGTTAAGGACATAAGCACTGACAAAGAGATACAACAGTTTTTAGCCTGGGACCTTAAATCCTGCATCAATGAAGCAGTTCCCCATGTCAGCTTCTTCAGACTTCGTTGACTGCCTGTCACTCAAATCCCAACGGTTGCTTAAAAGGAGAGCAATGTAGTCCTTAGTCATCTGTATGTATCAAGTATACAGCATTCATCTTCACATGATGCATGCAAGAACACCTGTCTGGAACAAAAACTTACTAAAACAGAAGCTTTAAAGTCACTACCACTTAAAATTTTCTTTGGCTTACAAAAGTTCTTCAGCTACCTCTGTTCTTTATAGTTTAGAATTGCTACCCCAACCCCTTTAGAGCAGAAGGCTAAGATTCACTCTCAGTCAAGAAATTCTTTATTTCTTATTAATAGACTAGTGATTTAACTCTGGAGACAAAAATTGCTATTTGCAGTTATCCGCAGTACTTCCAAGTTTGTCAAGCAGCATCCATTTATAGCACCCTCTCCAATCCCTTACCTTTTCAGCATCCTGCTCAAACAGCCTGAGCTGAAAACATTGGTCCAATTTCAATTTCCGCACATGCCACATCTGATGCAGATGCTGTCGTGTTGAGTGCAGCCTGTCCAGCATGGTGGATACTTTGGGTAAAAGGTTCTGTAAGTCTGCATTCCCTGACCCAGAGTTCTTTTTGGGAAAGCTATCACTGCTCTGTATCCGCTGGAGCAGCTTTTGTCCTTCTACATCAAGGTCCTCGATAGGGGCCTTAATGACTTTCTTTTTTAATTGTGAATGCTCCTCTATCATATTGCGAGCACCTTCCAGGTCCTGAGGCATTTCCTTTTTTGACAATATATCTTGCAGTTCCTCCAGTCTGGACAGCATATGGGTTGCATTGCTAATGTAGTCCTCAAAGGCAACTCTGATTTCTATCCACTCCTCATGGTTGTACTCCAAACAGCCATCAAATTCTGGGGTTAGCTGAGAAGGATCAACTACTTTGGTAAGGCCTTCCAGAGACACCATATTTGTCTAAAAAATAACAACACAAATTAAAAAAATGCTGTTACTGAAATGAATTTGCAATTTTCTTTCAAGATTTTTTCTCTTTGATCATTCTGCTCATGAAGCCCATGTGACTTAACTGTACTCATACACTTTCTCTTCAAGTGTATCAGCCTCCTGGCTTGCAGTTATTTCCCCAGATGAGAGATATATTTTATATTTCTTTTTCTTCACTATGCTTGAAGAGAAGAATTACAGTTTTGATTAAGTTTTGCCTTCGTGCATTGTAAAGCAGCAGGGGAATAACAGCAAGGTTGAGTTGGCTGCTTTCCTCTGGATGCTGGTGATACCACAATTATCACAATGCAGACCAAGACAACAAACAGCTGAAACCTAACTTTTTACCACTACGGGTAAAACTCTGATTCCATCTTTCTCATGCTCAGAAAAAGAACATAAACGACAGTATGTACAACTACCTAGCCAAAGTACATGAAGAAAACCACTTTCTCTCTAGCACCACTGGCCTAATGTACCCCTCCTCTCATCTAGAACATAATTAATCTGAGAGTTTCCAAGATGTTGATCAGTAGTGAGCAAACTTAAAAAACATGAAATAAACATAAATTTGTATACCATAGGGAAAATTACCTCAAACTCAAATTTAGAGCTGCCAAAGTTAGTCCTCTGTTTCTGCCAGAAGTTGTCTGGCTTGATTATCAGTGCAACATGAATACAACATGGAAAGGACTCCTGTAAAATCTTCAGCAGAGGCTTTATGGAATCCCATTTCGACCCACGCATATCTACAATGACGGTGAATCCTCGTTTACATACTTCCTCACTGCAGAAGAAAGAAGAAAAGGTTACCAAGCAAGCATTACAACTTCAAATGTTCTACTGCACCATAACACCTAATGAACACAGCCTCTCAGCTAACTGTAACACCCTAGGGTCTCACCACTGAATAGCTGATACAGCAGATTTCATGAGCCTCTCAGGAAGCTTCTCTCAACCTCCTGACAAACTCCTAGGTGATAGCTTTTCACTTGTTGCTGATTTTATAATCTTCCTTTATCTCCTCTTTAATTTCCTTTGTTTATATTCACAATGATTCATCTTCCAATCTTGTTTCTCCTTCATCTTACACATAACATTAAACACATCATTTACTGAAGTGGCAATATGTAATTCATTTATAATTGACTCTTCAGAACACATACACATTTTACTGATGACAATATTCTTGCCTTTGTAATGAATGAGAGGATCTTCTAAAGGACAGGTGATGGCATATTGTTCTTTCTTACTACTTCTGCAATTTTTTAGAACTATCTCAGATTTAGTCCCATATTATCTGAAAGTTAAAGAGTCAGTAGAGAGAAAAAAACCACCTTCATTGACAATTTCTTCTGTAACAGGATCAATTTCTGGGTAAGTAATAGATAAGAAAGCTTTTTATGGCTGTGAAGAAAACAGTATCAAATCTGTTTTTACAAAATTTGAGCTCAATTTTGCTGTCCAAAAGTTGAAAGACCTTACACTCAAATTCTGTGGCTACATTTCTGGAACTGGCAGATTAATTTCTTTTCATCAATATCTTTTGTACACCTAGCACTTGTCAGTGATCAAAAGCTGCAATCACCACTGACACAAGATATGTTGATTTTGTTCCAGCAGAATTTGTTACATGACCTTGTTAACACAGAAAGGGAAAATATTTCAAGACCAATGTGTCACAGCCAATCTATCAAAAGGGACCAAACGTCCACTGTGAGTACATGAGTCACTTTCAGGGATGTGACTAATACAAATGCAATTCTGGAGTTCATGTGGTGAGGTTTTCAGTGTCCAAGAAGTAGGGAAGCTTCACTGGCACTTTACAGAGTCTCACTGGCCACACTGTAGAAAGATGAGTTATGATTGACACAGGAGAGCAGAATTGCTTCTGGAAGAAGTGATAACAGGGATTCCTTCAAAAAAAGAGGGATTTTAAAGTTTATAAAATAAACTAACAAACCACTATTTCAAAAAAGAGTTTACCAAGATAAATGCTGGCTGTCCCATCTGCTCAGAGAAATGCCAAAAATGACAATGGTTGCAGGAAAAAATGAAAATTAACTAAAAATTAATATACTAGCTACAACATACAATTTTCTGACCATGGTGAAAGTGTTTTCTAACAGCCTCAGAGAATTCAAGAACACCACCACGTTCTGTTTTAAAGATACATCCATTACTGAAAGGCTGCATGCTATTATACAAGAGCTGTTCAGTCCATCTCTATCCGATCACACAAACTGAGCACTGCATGAGGAAGAGGAGTGCTTGCCATTAATTCGTGAGGCATACATCTACTGGGGTGTACGAAGCAGCCACTCATCATGTAGCACAACACAGATGTGTCCTCTCATCATGTGGCCCCACTGACAAAAGATGAATCTCTTTTAGCCAAGGATTACAAAAATTGTTCTGGGAGGATTTAGTCAGCCAAGGTAATCTTTTAGTTAAACCTGAACTACACCAGCACCTGGTCCAGTCAGCACTGACGACTTAAGTTGAGAAATATTTTTAAGTAATATACTTGTTGTATTTGTAAAACTGTGAGACTGTATCACCTTAAGTGTTCAGTTCTCTTGTCAAACAACTCACACCTTTGAATCTTCAGCTACGCAGAGTAACAGTTATTGCAATAACTAATACACAGACCAAATGGTCAGGGCTATTTGTACCAACTGGGGCTTCTTAATTAGCAATAGCTGCATGATCAGGATCCAAAATATGACTAGTATGAAAATGAGTCTCAGTTTTGACAAAGCTTCCTTCATTCTCAAAGCTTTGCCACACTTAGAGAGATATAAAAACTGCATTAACTTCCTTTTCATTTTAAATCTAGTGATGCTAAACTTACATACATATTTTGCCAGAGGACCACTGCATTTTATCAGATTATCTTTAGAAAACTCTCAGGCATATTTTGATGTATATTTGTCTATTAACTTCTCTAGTAACTTGAAGCTCTAGAAGGCTAGAATCCATCACAAACATCCAAAGGTAAATTATCTCAGAAGTAAAATTCTCAAGCCTTTTTCCCACCTTCCTTCTTCTACCTCCCCCAAATTCCCCAATTAATATAAAATTTAAATAAATAAAGTATTAAGCAATCCTACATTTTAAATTGAAATAAAGGGTTAAAATAACTGAATTACCAACTATTACACTTAAGGAAGGCCATACACTGTCTACTAAATATCTCAAAGTCACATTTATGAAAGCACTTTTCTGAATATAAAACTCATATCCAATTACCTCAGCTGCAAAGAAGAGTGCCTATAAACTAACACATTACAGAAATACAGAAGATACTTCATTCAGGGATGTTGTCCAAGGGAATTTTTTTAACCTGTAATGAGAACTTCTCCTTGAGGTCATAGGCAAACATATGCAAGCACAGTCAGCATTGCTCCAGTCTGCACCAAATGCTGGCAGATTCCAAGCTGGACCTAAAGTCAAGGTATTATGACCATTTTTGTACCCAATTCAGTTAGTACTAGGACCAAAGTTCTATGTAAACAAACTGTCTTACATATACAAAATGCATAACCTTTTCCGAAATTATATATACATGTAACTATATGTATGTATATATACAGGTGTGTATATATACACACCCACTAGCACCAGATTTGACTTCTGCTGATTTCTTTAAATAGCACATTGTAATTCAAACCTTAAATTGCTACTAATACAATGACAGCAGTACTCACACAGATATCTCCATAGGTTTATCTGAGACATGTACAAGCAATTTTACATCTCTCTCTCCCGTGCTATATCAGGACACTATAACTTCTCTAATACAACTAACAGGAGTGTTGTGCTGACCTCACTCCATACAAAGCATATTGTGAATGATGATCAGCATGTTTCTAATTATTTATGTACTGAAAGCCTTTGAGTTGTATTTGCAATCTTCAACATAGTGACGGCAATATGAGACAGCACTGCCATTTCCAAGACACAAAATACAGCTAAAGCACACCAACAATTTTGCCAACAGCCTTCCTTCTACAAGGCAGAGTAATTATTTAGGTCTCTTCCAAAAAAACAGTCTGAAAACAGTAACTGTCAGAACTTGGTATGAATTTGCTCTTTTTCTTAACCTGTTCAGTCTTCTAGCTTTTGAGTGTACTGCAACATATGCCATTCATTTTCTTTCATAGCTTCAGAGCTTATCAAATGACCATCACTTACCTAGGAATACAGGCTAGGTATGAAATTAGTCTTCTAAGGTCTTCATGCCGTATTCTATCATGATTACTACGAGCTGGAAATGTTAGAATGGGACCTCCACGCTTATCTCTGCCACCTGAAAAATAAACATGTTAAAAGACCCCACAACAAAACACTGTACTTGCTTACAGAACAAGTCTTCAGAATACTTTTGGAAAACCCAAGTCCTACAATTGATTCATGAATATCCACCTAAAAAAGTGATTTCAAGTTAAATGCCAACACTGTCATTTAGACAGCAGCTTAAACCTGAATTTTGGGACCAACAGCCAGTATATTGTCACAATTCCTATGATAACAAAGTATCTCCCAAGAAAACAAATAACCATAGGATATCACTTATACATTACAGTCACATTCAGGTTTGACTGTCAGTGTTACATCTCCAGCAATGGTGCTTTGTTATGCATTTAACTTTTGAATTGGTAACTGTATGGACTAAATTTAAATATAGTTATGCTACTTTGCATGTATTTAGAGGATACTCAGCATTAACTTCATTACTAGCACGGATTTTTGACATATAGTATTTTATACCCAATGCATGTACTACATGAGTAGATGGATACTATTTAAGCATTTAATTTACATTTTTACCCTGTTCTGATGTGCAGATTTCAGAATTGTCAGTTTAGTTTTTAATTTTGTCAGCAATGTAGGAAACTGAATCCACTTTAAATATATAAGGCAAAAATCTGACTTGGAGTGGTTCCACTTCACTGTATTTGTCTCATTCATTAAATTGCACACTCGCTGTAGTTGAACATTAAAATGCAATTTTATATCCAACCCCTTGCCAGTGACAACAAAATATTACTATTACTAAATGCTAAATTCCAAGTCAGCAAGCCCTCTTTATCAACATTTGTATAACAGGAGACACATTCTTACAGGCCAATTTCACGTATAGGTTCTCAACCACAGATGTGTGGACTGTTTTCTTGTGTCCCATGGAAACACAGAAAAACAGTATCCTCTGTCCTGAATGACTTCTCATTGTAAATCAGCTCCTTATTGTAAATCCGTGTTACTAAACAAAGTTTTTTACAAGTCCCTTGGAACGGAAGGCCAAAAGCAAATGAGCAAAACCAGTCACTCAAGAACTCATCATCAGTACCCTCCCCAATACAGTCTGCATGTGCTTGCTAGAGACATTCAGCTTATTGTCAAGAACTACAAGGATTGTCTGCACTGGACGTGTTCCCCACGAGGCACCAAATGAAACTCAGAAGAGGCAAAAGCAGCTTTGAATTTCTGTCAAGCAATAATAATGCCAGAAACCTAAATTTAAAAGGAAATTCATATTCTTATTTTCCATCACCCTCTTAAGTGGGACACTAGATTAGAAACAATTGAGCTGTCTCATTTGAACAAAAGAGAAAGTCTGGTCTCAACCATCTCGTACCATTTGCCCAGCAGAGAGCTTTGAGGATTTTTAGCAAGTGACAAGATAAAAACAAGACAGAAATCACAAGAGAAAGGAAAGATAAACCACCAGACTAGTCCAGCAGCCCAGACCTCCACTCAGCTCCAGAGTGATCACTGGGCTCCAAAGCTACCAAACTTCACTGAAAGTCTGCTGCAGCCCTTAATGCTCTCCTCAGTGCACTGCTGGCCATCTCAAATATTTACATTTCAACTGGTAAATGCTACTGATTTCAACAACCTAGAAAAAGTGCTTGATTGTTCAGGGTGGAAATTTTTCTTTAAAAAGCAGCCACTAGCAGGGAAGAGCATAGGCTGACTTGTCTTTAACACTCTCTGTGCATCTTAAACATATGCCTTGTTACACACACTCACCTCAAATCAGTCCTCTGGGCTTTTCCTACAGAGCAGCTCCTGGATCATGCAATTTTCCAATATTGCAAAGGAAAGAAACCCATACTCTTCTTGTCATTTTGGATGTCACTTGAGCTGGCTCCCAGCTCCACATACATCACAGAAAACCATTTTTTAGGAAACCATTTTTTAATGTATGATGCTTAAATTTCTGAAAAATCATATCAGGATTGTTTTGGTATGTCAGAGACAAAGCATGTCACACATTTTTGGGTCTAGATGAGTAATGAATAAATTAATACAGCCTTGATTTTTGGTGAAAATATCTGTCCAGTCTTAAAACACATACCAAAATTGTAAACATTAGCAAAAAAGTTTCTAAAGACTTGGTGTTTTTTTCATCAGCTATACTGAAAGCTTTCTTAGGCCCTTCCCAATAAATAACTCTCATTTCCTTTGTTCCTGATGCTCCTGTGTCATACACAAACAGGAATGTTAAAAGCAACAATGTATGAAGCATCTGGTGGAAATTTCCTGTCTCACAACAGTCTTTATCCAACTCCACCCTCTATTTGTCTTGGTTTAACAAAAGTATATTAAGCTACTACTTTCATCAGTGAGATTTCCATTTTTACCCCTTTCTTTTTATATAAAATCCCCACAGTACTCAGATATTCTGTTTATGCCAAGATGTGTCCTATGAGTAGTGGATCCACTCACAGCAGTCACCCAACATGAATCACTTCAATCTAGTGCACACCACTCACAGCAGTCCAGTTAATGGTCTCCAATGGTACCAAAATCCAACAGGTTGAGTAGTGCAGGGGTTTTTTTCAGGAAACACCTTTTTACCTACTTTCAAAGTACTTAGGTAAAGCTAAACAGTGGGCTTCTATGAACTGTTTGAAAAGCAGGGCAAGTTACCAAGTGCTATTTTTTTCCCCCCCACATGAAACCAAGACAATTGTACCTTCTAAGAAAATGCTCTCCCTGTGTAAGTATGTGTAAAGATGTTAGAATATCTGTACTTCAACAAACTTCAGTTTAAACTTAACAAAACTGCATCCAAGACTCCATCCAAGATTTCATGGTTACATCCATAGCAGGCTTTTCTTTTTCAGGTAGTGAGACAGCCAATACTGAAGCAGACTGCTTCCCAGTTAGGTGAAAACCAGTTCAAGGAAGCTTCTTTTTGTTATTGCTATTGTTTAAGAACCACTTCTTGGAAGTTTTAGAAAAACACCACAGGATTCACAGGGAAGCTACACTCAAGCTTTTGCATTCTACACATTAAGTTATTTTGTTACTTGTGACCAATATAAGATAAAGCAGTCTTAGGCTTAGGAGATACCTATGGTGAAAACAGTCATTGCCCCATGTCTTCTCCCCATAGCTTCTTCTGAAGAGAGCACATCTATCATCTTGTAGCTGCCTTTTAAGTATTGGAACACTGTGAAGTGGTACCCCTTCTCTTCTACAGTGAGAAAAGACCTATCTCCTTCAGTCTTTTCTCATAGGGCAGGTTCTCCAGCCCTTTGAGCACCTTTGTGGCCCTCCTGTGGACCCTCTCCAGTCTGCTTGTACTTTTCTTTAATTGTGGGGACCAGAACAGAACACAGCACAGCAGGCGTGGCCTGAAAAGCACAGAGTAGATTGGGATGATCACATCTTTATTTCTGCTAGTAATGCCCCTGTGGAAGCAGCCCAGGATCCAATTTGCCTTTGTTGTTGCTGCAGCACCATGCTGATCTATGTTCAGCTTGTTTTCTACCAGAAATCCCAGATCCCTTTCTGCAAGGCTGCTCCCCAGCCACACAGACCCTGTACTGGGCTCTTCTGGTTATTCTGACCCAGGTGGAGGACTCTGCTCTTGTCTCTGTTAAATTTCATATTATTCTTGCTAACCCACTCTTCCAGTCTGTCCAGGTGTGTCCATAAGATGACTCACCCTTATATTCCCATCTCACAGTAAGCTGGTCTCAAGAAATGCTTAGAAAGTCAGCACTGTGGGAAGATCAGTCTTCAGTATTCTAAGAACACAAAGATTAATATACTGCTAAACAGCCCACACTTACTCATTTAACTTTGAAAAGGAAAGTCTCAGCAGAGAAAGGCAGAGAAAAGACTGGGGAACTGAAGTGAGAATCTCAAATACTCCATAAATCTTTCACACTCTAAAAGAATCATTTCTTTGCGCTCTTGTCATACTTTGTTCCTACTTGAAAGGGGTACTTGACAATCAACAACAAAGATGTTGTAACAACTCTACCAAAACTCCAGTATAAATGAGAAAGAACAAAATACAATAGTTGTAGTCATGTTTGTTGGATGCATTAGGCTTAATGGGACTACTAAGAGGTAACTTATTCAGTTATCTTTAGATAGTTTTAGTAGAGATATCACTAAGAAATCAATAATACTTCTACAGACCTTAACCAGTTATTGTACTGACAAGTATTAAAATCAAGTGCTTAAGCAGAAGTTGCAGTACTGAAGAAGGGGAAAAAACCCCACGCAACCTCAAACAACTCCACTGGAAGTCTTTAAGTCTGTAATTCAACAGTCTTCCTTCCTTTGTGTTCCTATATGTGTGTATGTGTGTGTATATATGTGTGTGTGTGTGTATATATGCACACACACACAGGTATAAAGTTTAACCACTGGTAAACTAGAACTGTCAAGCCCTAGTGGTGGTAGCAGTTTTGTTAAGGGGCTTTTTCTTCTGTTGCGGAGTATTGTTTGGGTTGTTTGTTTTTAAATCACTTGCTTACTAATATATTTAATATATATTTAACTTGAGCTCGACTTGCAACGGAAATGTGAAACTACAGATTTTGGCAGACCAGTTCCAGGCAGTCTTGCTGCTCACAGCTGTTTGCTTCATTCTTCTGTAAGAAGTTGCTACCTTTACCTTCACACAGGCAAGGTGACAAACACTTGTTCCTGCCTGCACTTCATCCGCTCTGGTTTGTAATCCATTTTCTTCCCTTAAATTTATCTTCAGCTTTCATTTGGCCCACTTTGCTTTCACTGAATTAATGCCTTTTGAGAATGCCATATGCTTACAGATTAATATTAGAGATCACTTATCTTTCAGATCCCTTCTAAGGTGTCTAAACTAAGTTCTGGACAACCCAGAAACTTAGAGGGTTTGTAGTGGACACTGACTATATTTTCATGAAATATAATAAAGCAAGGTCCAAAGGAAGACTAATGAGGGATTCAAATATCATGCTCAATTCCCTTTTCTCCTCTTTTTTTCTCCCCTCTGAAAATACAGTTTTAAGCAAGCCTTCATTCGCACTACAATTCATAAGCAGAAGAATTGAAAGTTTCTACACTACCAGAGAAACTGGCTGTGGGCAGTCTGTTGTATCATTCATTGCAGTTGCTAGGACCTTTAAGAGAAAAAAAAAAAAAAGCCACAACACACAAAAAAACCCCCACAAAACAAAACAAACAAGAAAACCCTAAACAACACAAAAAAACCCAAAAAACCAAACAAAACACCACCACCAACCCCACCCCCCAACACAAAACACACATACACACCAAAACAGCCACCAAACACTGATATATACCTCTACTTCACTCAGTAAAAGTGGAAAGGATGAAAGTCTGAACTACACACTGTATCAGCATCCATGCACAGCAAATCTCTACAGAGTGCAATTGCAGGGACCAATATGCATATTTTAATATTTACAGATAAGGGCTTTAGTTTTTTGCATTCTTATATTATTTATCAAAAAAAACCTTTCAAATATAAGACTGTCCTCTAAATCACTTGATACAAAGGTTATGGCAAAGAAAAGTTTGTTTAATCTCAACACAATACCACAGAATCACAGAATGTTAGGAGTTGGAAGGGACCTCGAAAGATCATCTAGTCCAACCCCCCTGCCACAGCAGGAGTCCCTAGACCAGATCACACAGAAACGTGTCCAGACAGGTTTTGAATATCTCCAAAGAAGGAGACTCCACAACCTCTCTGGGCAGTCTCTGCCAGTGCTCTGGCACCTGAACTGGGAAAAAATTTTTCCTGGTATTCACACGGAACCTCCTATGCTTCAGCTTACAACCATTGCCCATTGTCCTGTCACTGGGCTTCACTGAGAAGAGCCTGACTACATCCTCCTGACACCCAGCCTTCATTTACACATATTTACCCAGCCTTATATTTATAAGGATAGATGAGGTCACCCCTTAGCCTCCTCTTCTCCAAGCTAAAGAGACCCAGCTCCCTCAGCCTTTCCTCAGAAGGAAGATCTTCCAGCCCCTTCATCATCTTGGTGGCTCTGCGCTGGACTCTTTCCAGCAGTTCTCTATCCTTCTTAAACTGAGGGGCACAGAACTGGACATAACATTCTAGATGCGGCCTCACCAGGGTAGAGTAAAAGGGGAGAAGAACCTCTCTTGACACACTAACCACACTCCTAATACAACCCAGGATACCACTGGCCCTCCTGGACACAAGAGCACACTGCTGGCTAACATTCTAGATGCGGCCTCACCAGGGTAGAGTAAAAGGGGAGAAGAACCTCTCTTGACACACTAACCACACTCCTAATACAACCCAGGATACCACTGGCCCTCCTGGACACAAGAGCACACTGCTGGCTCATGGTCATCCTTCCATCTACCAGGACCCCCAGGTCCCTTTCCCCTTCGCTGCTCTCCAACAGCTCAGCCCCCAATCTATACTCATACATGGGCTTGGTCTTTCCAAGTGCAAGACTCGACATTTGGCCTTGTTGAATTTCATTCAATTTCTCCCTGCCCAACTCTCCAGCCTGCCTAAGTCACACTGAATGGCAGCACAACCCTCCAGTGTGTCAGCCACTCCACCCACTTTAGTGTCATCAGCAAACTTGCTGACAGCACACTCTGTTCCCTCAGCCAGGTTGTCAGTGAATTTACTGAAAAGTACTGGTCCCAGTACTGACCCCTGAGGGACTCCACTAGACACAGGCCTCCAACTAGACTCCATCCCATTGACCACAACTCCCTGACTTCTGTCCTTCAACCACTTCACTATCCATCTCACTGCCCAATCAGCCAGACCACACTTCCTCAGTTTAGCTGCAAGGATGCTGTGGGAGGCAGTGTCAAACACTTTACTGAAATCAAGATAAACCACATCCACTGCTCTACCATTATCTATCAACTTGGTTACGTACAGATTTGGAATTACTTCAGGAAGCCACAACAAACTGCAGTTTGCAAGAATAACCAACTCACATTAAGTAATCAACCAACAAACTTCAAGGTGTATGCTGGAGATAGGTAAAATTAGATCCTAACTCATTTCTCCATGAAGATAGTAAGTGTGCTTCACCTGTCCAGCAGAGGTATTTTTTCAGTGCTTTAGATGGGCAATAAAGCAATCTCTGTAAAAGTCTCCAGCAGAGAAAACAGAAATAAGAAAAGAAACAGGACTAGGAAGCAGCAGGTTGCTCTTGGTGGTTCTGGCTAATGCTGTTGGACAGGCTAGAGGGAGGACAGGATATGAGTGGGACAACAACAAGCAGTGTGTTCCCCATTTAATGAAACTTCTATCTTCTTTATTACAGTTCCTTCCATAATGCTCCCATCATGTTTGGGAAATCCCATGGGAAAAGGTGCTACACTAGCTTTCCATGACTTCTGTAACAATATTTATAGTATTAAAAATACCACTTTACATGTAACTAACAATGCAGTTATTCATTTCACAGCTGAAGAAAATAACTGTACCTGAAAGGTATGCAACTTTTTCCTTTAAAATTGGCAACACTTCCATAGCCTTCATTTCATCATTTTTGCGAAACCCTGGAAAAAAGAAAAAGACAAGATAACTAGTCTGAAATTCAGACAAGCACAGCTTCAATTTTCAATGAATGCACTGTAAAACACTAAAATCTGGAATACAATCTCAATGTTATCATTATAGGAATTAAGATAACCTTACAGTAAAAGGTTGCAAAACAATTAAACTAACCTTTCAAAATACATTAATAACAAGTCATGGCTTTGACTAGCTTAACACAAATAGCATGGCCTGTTAGCAATCCTTGGAAGAAAACAGGATACTGGAAATAGCCTTTATCATCAGTAAATAAAAACTGCTAGCTGGATCCTGTTGCATTCTAAAACCCACTTTCACTTTTGGTTCCAGCAGAGAGAAGTAGCACCAAGCCAATAAGAGTAAGTTCCTTTAGAACAATTACCAATCAAAACCCCCCCAAACCTCAGCAAAAATACCCCAAACAACCCCAAAATTCCCAAATCCTCCAAAAGCACCACGCAAAGGTCCATCTAAAAATACACAACACTATTTACATGTAATTTTCCTTACGTCACTTCTAACCGGGAGAGAAAGGTCTCAGCTGTATCCTTCCCGCTGCCTGACAGAAGCAACATTTTGTAAGAGAACACATTTGTTCATGTTAACTCTCTATTCTCTATTCCAGTTCAACACAGGTCCCTTTTGGAACAATCTTGTTTATCTTACAAAAACTGGGTGGCTCTGTACCCACACTTCAACTATGTGTATGATCCTTCCCAGACTCTCTGGATTCATATGTGCTTTCTACAAAAAAAAAAATCTCATTTCTGTAGACAGCACCTCTTCTGAGGTAAGTGGGAAGCACTTATTTTTCTATCACTGTTGAAGCCCAGAAGTGCTGTTAAGTTCTGGCTACAAAACAGTAGTTGTGTTCTTTAAAAGCAACAGTTTGAGATATTTAAAAGGTAAAATAAGCTTCTCAATTGTTTATAGTTTCAGGGAAATCTTAAGAGGTGTAAGCTCTGGTGTACATGTAGCAGTCTTTTAAAAAATATATTGTTCTTCTTGTGTGCAGAAGGGCCACAACCCCTCCACAGATGTCAGCAGAAGTGGTCACCGATGTCCACCAAGGAAGCCATAATTTTTCTTCCTCCTCAAAAACACCCAAGTTATTTTGTGCCCCTTGGTTTCATGCTCTGAGCTTTAACAAAGGAGCAGTACACTAAAGGTATTATACTGGTGTCATCAAGTAACATAAAATTTGTAAATAAAGGTGTCATAAATGCAAATTACATCACAGGTTTTCTATTCCAGTCAGCCATACTGAGACTTCTGTGCCACTACAGTATCTAGTAATAGGCACTGCCCTTCAAAACAGACCCAGGATACACCAAATAGAACACTTAAGGGACAAAGATCGCAGAATCACAGTATATTAGGGGTTGGAAGGGACCTCTGCTCCGTGATCTTTCCAGGCACAGAGGTCTGCCAGAGCAGGTTCACTTAGAGTATGTTGCACAGGATGGCATCCAGGCAGGTTTTGGATGTCTCCAGAGATGGAGACTCCATCACCCTAGACAGCCTGTTCCAATCTCCCCCACACTCAAAGTAAAAAAGTTCATCCTTATGTTAGACAGAACTTCTTCTGTTTCAGTTTGTGCCTGTTACCTCTCGTCCTGTCACTGGGCACTACTGAAATATTAGCCTCACCCTCAAGACACTCACCCCTTCAGTATTTCCAAGTATTAGTAAGATCCCCCTTGGCCTTGTCCTCTCTAAACTAAAAAGACCAAGCTGTCTCGGCCTTGCCTCATAGAAAAGATGTACAAACCCCCTAAGCATTTTACACATCAAGAGCTATAAAGGAAGGACTAAACTGAATGACCTTGATTGAACTGAAGAACTAAGGGGAGACATGGTAGCAGTCCTCAAAACAAAGTCTTGTGGTGGCCCAAGCTAGAATTACAGCAAAAGGATAATATCAAATGGTAGGAAGCTTTGTAAAGGAAAGAACACAGGACTGCCTGTCTGAGTCTACAGATTAACCATGACTGGAGATTTAAAAAAAACGAAAACCAAAAAAACACATACAACACCCCCTCCCCCCAAAAAAAACCAAAAACCAACCCAAACCAACACATTTAGACAAATGTCTGTTAGCAATGGGTCCCTCCAGCCCACTGTAACTTAAATGTTCAGCCAGGACATTGTCTCAGCACCCACAGATTACAAGCAAAAGAAAACTAAATAAACCCTGTTCCAGCCGCTGGCTAGTTCCTTGTTTTTCCCCAAACACCATAAAGCAAAAACAAACCCAGAATTTGATCCACGTTCTCAGAAAGACTAGACGAGGAAAACTGGTTCCTTGGGTAACCATGCTGCATGGAGGGCTTCTACACAATGAACAGTATTTTGCAATTACACAGCAACTCCAGACCAAGGAAGCTGTGGAAGGACAGCTATTTCTTTCATGCTTGCGCTTAGACTCTCAGGAGCCTCAGAGAGCTTCTGAAGGAAGCTCTTGCATTATTCCTTCATCCAGAGTACTGGCTATGGGTTATCAACCTTCCACTGAGACTGCCTACAGTTTTGTTGCTATCAAGTTTTCATTTAGTAAGGACTAAAGCTTTAAACAAGACTTAAGTAAAATCTTGGGCTTAAATAACTAATCTAAGCAGACCACGAATACTTGTTACCACCTTGAAATATTTGGGCTTTGGCTGACTGCTAGGTACCTGTGCATACAGGCACACTTCCAGAGTTCAAATTTTTTTAAAGCACTTTAGAGCTACCTACCATAAGCTTAATGCCAATTTAGCATGCTCGGCTTTCATATCAACCACGGTGATTCCTTTTCTTTACAGTAAATTTAGAGGTAGAAAATACTTTCTCCTCACCTAAAAAGCATGCAGAAACTAGTGCTGTACTTTGCTGTCTATCAGCTCAAAATTACCCAAGATACTGATGTTACCACAACTTGCTTGCTCAGATTTCTAAGCCCTTAAACTACTTCACCTCAGACAATGTGTAGCTACACATTTTACTTTGCCTGTGATATGTAAGAAGTGAGAAACATTTAACTAACATTCTCTGACTATTAAGGGGCTGCTCAAGGTAAACACCCTAGCAAATACTTCAGTGCTTGGCTCATTTTCTGAATTTGCATATCCTTAAGGCTAACTGGCTTGGATTATCATATTTCTGCCACTCTAAACACCCTATTTTTATTCCAGTTCTGCAGTGTTGAAGCTTAACTGAAAAGACTGTGGGGATTACAACTGACAGATGAATGCTGAGGTGCAAAGAGGGTGAATATGGCAAGCAAATACCACATTTTCATCTCAACTAAAGCAATAAGGAAACAAAAAAAACCGCTGTAAAACCAGGTTTTAAGGGCTTGGGGTGGGTTCTCCCCTACTTTTTTTAAAGCCTCTACACCACAAGACACTTGCGATGATAAGGATTTAATTTGAAACAATACCTGAAGAGGAATCTACCGCACTCGAATGAAACGCCACCAATACCTGCACCTCTCCCTCCCCACAGAGCGCAGCAGCCTCCTCGCCAGCTGCTGCAGCTCCCGGAGGTGATGTCACCCTGCCCGCACCTCCTCCCGCCGCCGCCGCAGTGCCCGCATCCACCGCAGCCTCCCTCCGGCGGCAGGCACGGCCAGGCCGAGGTGTCGGCCGGAGGCAGAGGACGAGCCGAGGCTGCATGAAACACAAAGGGGCTCTCGGAGCCTCGGCTAACGCGTCACTTCTGAAAGCGGGATGCATATGCACGTACGGCACACGGTTACTCTGCTCCTTTCGCTATCCAGGTCACCTAATAAGCTTTTTTATTTTTACAAACGTGGGTTTTAATGATAGATCCTACACTAGTATCTTTTAAAGATAATTTTAGTCTCAAACCGGAAAAACACCCTTGACATTTTCAATAACTACTAAACACTCATATTACAGTTCCACATTTTTAACAGGCAGTATATGCCCTTCTGTTTCCTCATACATCACGCAGACACTTTTTCCTTCCCTACCAGAAAACAGGGAAGAAGCTCAACTGATGCTAATTAATATTCAACTGTAGTATACTAAGTAACTCACAACTAAGAAGTCCATTTCAATTTAGGAGATCCGCTCCCTCTCCAGCCTCGTGAAGCTTCCAGGACTCCACAATCCTCAGAGTTACAGCAACACAGCCTTCTAGGGAAACCGTCTGTTACCACAGTGCAGTTACTGAAGTGTTCTATCACGCAACTAAAGATCTTTAAAATATCCAAACAAGAAAGAAGCAAAAGAAAGTCACCTAAGCTTTTTTATACAGATGTGTACACTGGAAAATTAAGAAGTCTCTCTCATAAACACATTACCTCCTCTTTGCCCCAACTTCAGAGCCAGAAGACACCAACAGCCAAATTTAGCAAACTGTATTATCTGTACTAATCCTTTTTTTCTCATGCTGGTATGTAGCTAAGATATTTTGCTGCAATATATTTATCCAAGTTGAAAGACACAAAAAAAGGCAGGAATCCTAGGTAGAGTTATCAGCTCTAGCAGGTTTTGAGAGTCCTTTACCCTGATGGCCAGGACAGCCTCCTCTCACCTGGGCTGCAAGCATTCTCACATGCCGTGGTGAAGACCTGGCTGCAGAGCTGCGTATCAGACTGCCCTGGAGATGGGAGAGTAACCCAGTGTAAAGGTTACCAGGAAATGACAGCATTCCTATCATTCTGCTGCTTCCATTGGTACCCAACTTGCTGAAACTTCCCACATGCACTGAGATACAGTTGATCAGGTGATGGACTAGATGATCTTAATGGGTCCCTTCCAACTCTAGCTAGTCTGTGATTCTGTGAAGTCACCTCTAGAGCAGTAACAGAAACTTTTTTGTGGTAGTTCACACATCCAAGACAAATAATTCATTAGTCTAAGGCTGAGGCATCCTTCAGACACAGGAAACAAGGTAACTTAGTCATCTTGCACTGCAACTACCCCTAACTAGTCAGCCACACAATTAAAGGCAGCAGATTTTTTTTAAATTTTAAATTGCCTTAAATACATCTTTTAAGTTAAGCATTTGATTAGAGAACTGCAATATGAAACAATATTGGAAATGGCTTCCTCAGAAATGCCTCCATGCCCCAGGAACTTGGAAGTCTTTATAACTTTGAAGGTGTCTTCAGTGATGTGCACCACCCAGTTATGGCAACAAACACATTACAGAAACCAAGATAGCAAAAAGACATGAAAATTGAGGCTGAGTAGCATCTCTCTGCTAAGAGGTTGACAAAGCACTCATCCATTGCTGTCACACACAACTGACTGAAAACTCTTCTGAAACATGGCTAGAAAAAAAACCCCAAAACCACAAAAAAGGGAATGCTCTCATCCTGAAAACTCTCACCTTCAAGAACACAACTGCTTTTCACCTCGCAACATAAAATCAGGACCTTTTCACAGGTGCAAATGAAAAAAGCCAGACTCATCCCAGATTACGTCAAAGCTTACAGCTCTCTTCAGACTTGAGGAGAATGACTCCATGCATCATGACATCAACAGCAAGCTGCCAGGCTGCTTCCTCCAGCACCAGCCTTCTAATTCCCATAGAATTAGAAGTTGACAGAAATTCCATCCCAAATCAGAGAAACCTCTCTCAGTGCCTTACTTTCCAATAAGAGTTACTCTCTTCATTTCAAAGGATCTGCTTTGATAGGCTTCTGCTCAAAAAATCCACATGCTATGCTAAGTTCTATAGGAAGAGAATCTCACACCATCTTTCCCATTGTAACAAAGCAAAGGAATTCAGAGAAATTATGGCAAAAACTGTGATTCTTTTCCCTCCTCTGAAGAGTCTGCAGATGACAAGTTTCAAAAAGTAGTGGCAGTTCATCTCAGAAATACTAACTTTTAAGTATTCCTGTCATGGCTTCTTTAAGACTTTCTAGGAACAAATTAGGAACTATCAGCAGGGGTTTTTAAATGCCTAGATCAGTGGGTATTCATTCACATTTTCTTGGTTCAGATTCTAACACCTCCAGGTGACTCCAGGAAGGACATAACTCAGAGCTATATAACTAGAGGGGTGTAATTTCAGTGAAATTCCAGCAGCCACAGTCATAAGCTTAAGCAAAGTATTTGTTATATCTAAAAGCTATTCATTTAACATCAAAATCCTAGTCCTGAATTTAAAGCAATTTAAAGATATAAGCATGCTTTTGACTCCCGTCAGCCTCTGACCAGGCTCAAGATCCACTCATCAGAAAACATTACACATTCAAATCCTCACTTTAATCACAATTACTCACAGAAATGCCCCTCCTCTTTCTGTTTTGTTTTGCAACCTATGCACTCTCCCTATGTGCTGCAGGGAATTGCACCACATCAGTACCGAGCTGCAGTGCTACCACATGGCAACCAGGACCTCACAGAAGTGGACAGGTTAGAAATTGCCTTGAAGTAAGAAAATGAGATTTATTAGAAGGTTACAAGGTCTTTAAACCATTTTCATTTTGGGGGCATTTTTGCTAAGTGTAAGAGGTCCTCTCCTACAATTTTTAGCAGCTTTGTTGTTTATCCTGACACCAGGACACACCTCTCCTCACTGTAAAGTATGGGACGAGCAAAATGTCATGCAGAAGGAAGTGGAACAAGAAAAGGCTACTTGTTCATAATATAGTTGACAGCAAATACTCAGGTAAGATCAAATTCTCGTAGTGACCATCCTTTCTTCAAAGCTTATATACTCATCTATTCCTCAATTAAGAAAGCAGTTACTGTGAAACTAGCCATCTCAGCTTGCACTGCAGAACTGGAAGAGCTGCCTTCAGAATGTTAAGTTGAAGAAAACTCCAAATGCTTAATCACAGAATCACAGAATGTCAGGGGTTGGAAGGGACCTCGAAAGCCCATCTAGTCCAACCCCCCTGCCTGAGCAGGATTCTCCCCTGACCGGGAATCGAACCCAGGCCCCAGCAGTGAGAGCACCAAATCCTAACCAGTAGACCACCACTTCTTAATCACTCTGTTTAAAGTCTGAAATTTCATTTTAACTGGGTAACAGGAACCTCGAAGTTATCTGTACTTTGTAGTGAGGTCCTTTCCAACCTGAGTTACGCCCCTCTGAAGTGAGGGGAACTGTGTTCTTAAACTCATCTGTCCATTCAGGATGTTCAATCTGTTCCTGTTGTCCTACTGACATTGTTGGGAGTTCATTTGTTTTGGTGGGACCTGCTCATCCATCTCTAAGTGTTGCAATACTCCAATTCACTGCCCTGCTGAGGTGGCAAAACTTTTTACAGTGGTGTTCAAATACAGCAGTAGCACACTGCTCTCACTTCAGTCAAAAACTTTCCTCATTGACTGGTGCTACAGACACCATTGGCTTGAGGGGTCTACTCTGTAAGGGCTATCTGGAAGGTATCCAGCCTCCTACAAAAGACTGGTTTAACATGCAGTTGTTTTAACAATATGTGTAAGCAATTTTACTTATTTTTCTGTTCAAAACACAGCCCCAGTGAAAGGCAGGAACTTCTAAATTCTGTGCAGCACCAGCTGGAATGTAACAGTTTAGATCATGTCCTCTGGCTCTTATTCCAAACCACCATCTGGAGAAACCTCTTACCATCCTGAAACTGATGAAGACTACAGCTAGGGCAGTAAAAATAAGCAAGTTAAAACAGATTGAAAATGGTCCTTCATTGTTTTATCCTGACCAACAACAGGAAGAACTATTTCCATCAGCCCTGAAATTAAAAAAAAAAAATAAATAAATCCCAAAACAGACTGCATATTCTTCAGAAGAAATGACTTTTTATAGCACAAAACATTGCTTTTGGGTTTCCTGTCACTCAAAGACTCCAATATTAGGCATTTACTAGTTTGGGATTTTTTATTTGTTTATTTTGGGTTGGTTGGTTTGTTTTATTAAATATGCATACATTTTCACAACACTGTCATCACCTGATGGAAATCCATATGCAAAAATTAGACTAGGTTACATTCATTCTTGCAGAACATTTGTACTTAACCATTTTTTGTTCAGCACTTGCAACAAGATGTATGTCATAAAATCATAGAATTGCCAGAGTTGGAAGGGACCTTAAAGATCATCTAGTTCCAATCCCCCTGCCTGGCAGGGACACTTCCCACTAGATCAGGTTGCCCAGAGCCCCATCAAGCCTTGCCTTAAAAGCTTCCACGGACGGGGCTTCCACAACCTCTCTGGGCAACCTGTTCCAGTGTCTCACCACCCTCATGGTGAAGAATTTCCTCCTGATGTCTAACCTAAATCTACCCTCCTCTACCTTATACCCATTTCCCCTGGCTCTGTCACTATCTGACCTCCTAAAAAGTCCCTCACGATCTGCACACAGTGCTTATTTCTTCAAACTCCTGTGTTACTAGTTTGCAGCTGTAAGAAGCTTGTGCTCTAAAAGCACTGACACACAGGAAACGTAGGATGGATCTGAGCTTCTCTACTACATTGCATGCACATACAAAAGATCAACGTGAAGAGGAAGAGGTAGACACTTTTCTTCACCCTGCATCACAAAAACAGTCAAGTTCATATCGATTCAAACTACAGAGAAAACAAATCATCTGCAGCTTGTTTTACACAGCTCTTAGCTTCAGATGTATGACTCTTAGAAGCATTTAGAGAAAGACAAATGAAGTTTTACCTCAGAGCTCTCTGCTCTCCTTTTTTATCTTTTCCACTGAGCTGATTTTATTTAAAACACTTATTAACACAGGCTACTAGTTAGAATGAACCAATTCTTGGGTGTAAACAAAAACCAAACCAAACCAAACCAAAAAGAATAGTGATTAGGAGCCCACAAGGGAATTACAGCTTGGATATTTCACTTTTAATATGCGAGCGGTTGCTAACAGCAACCTGCCTCCCTCTCTTCTGCCTTTCAGAGGGAGAGCAAGACGAGCACGAAGTGCCAGAAGGGCTGTCCAATGCCTGTTTCGTCTGCTCAAGGACTACCTTAGGAATTACACGCGGAGTTACTCCGAGCAGGTGCGTGCGTACTCCGCACACGCATTCCGCGCTAATTAAGGCTACAGGCTTTGGACTGAAGAAGGGTGGGAGCGAAGGGGCCCCGCCGGCCGGGAGGCGGCGGGAGCGGTGCGGCAGAGCCCGAGCTGCGGGCGGGCAGGCGGTGACAGCATGGCTCCACGTGACTCCCCGGCAAACATTCCATTCCATTACATCACCGGCTTTGTGCGGGAGGAGCGCTGCTGCCGCACGCTGCATCCCTGGATCCAGCCCCCGAACCTCACCGGGGCAGAAAGAGGAGCGATCTGTTGTCACGCCCTTCAAAAAAATCCTCCCCCGTCGGATCCCTCAAGCAAATTTCATCAGAAACAAAAAGACCCTTACAGCGTTTCACCCGAGAATCGACAGAAAGGATTCTGCAGACTGTCACGACTAGGAAAAGGTTTCATTCTCCGTTGATCAGATCTGTTCTAGCGGGTTATTTCCTTCAGATGACAAAGGCAAGCAGCCCAAATCTCATTAGAGCTACACTGAGCACAGCTATTGAAGTACACAGATTTAACCTGTATCAAGGCTGGGTGCTCCCTGTGAGCTCCACTTACTCGGCTTCTTCTATATCACTGTAATGAGAACAGGATTAACATCTTGACTTCACGTTCACCCATTCCTGCAAATGAATACACATTACTATGAATGCAGCATGTGCACTTGCACGGCTCTGGCACAAGCATTCTCCCAAACGCAACACTCAAAACCAAAGGGCTTTTTACCAGCTCACCCATTCTCAAGTCATAAGTAAATTAGCTTCAGGCTCATCTTTATTAAGGGTAGATAGCATATGCAATACTGAGACACACAAGACAAAGCAAGTAGCTCCTAATACTATTTAGGACAGAAATCAATAGGGCATAATGTTCCAAAGGCATTCAGATATCTGCTTCTATAGCTTCAATATTCATGTGCATATTCAAACATCAATACCTATTAATTGTCAAATTTATCAAAAGTGTCAAATTTCTTTGGGAACAAAAGTGTTGGAAAGTAGAGGTGCTGCATTATACTCCTAAATGTTCTAATCAAGTTCTCCTTCAATTTTAGAAAACCACATATGAAACCTTGCTCGTTTTACAGACTATATTAACCAAAAGTTACTTAAGCCTAACTGCAACTTAACACTTCCTACTACTTGCCAGCACAATAAATCCAGTCTAACAAATACCTGTGAGCTCCCACTATTTCATGTTAAAAGTTTTAACATCAGATTTATAGACCAGAATATGCTTGCACACATTAAAACAGGAAGCACAGACAGCTACTTTTCTGTTAACACAAGCAGCAAGTAGTCACCCAGCTTTATTCTTCAGCCTTCTAGAGCATTCAAAATAGAAAGACATTGTAAGTCCAAGCCATCTAGCAATCCACTTCTATAACAGGACCTGCAAAATAGCACCACTAGCAATTGTTCTCCATATTATTTTACTTAAATTGAGGGCATTCGTCACATAAGCATGTTCTAGCATCTCTGATCAGTGCCTTTACAGAACATGCTCAGACTTATCAAGCACTTTGTAGTATGGTATAGCTACCATGTGGTACCATCTACATATCAGAATAACAACAATTCAAGCACTGTATTGTATTTTAAATAAGTTCACAAAATCGACCTAATTTAAGCACAATTAAAATGGGTTTCTTGGTCTTCTACCACACTGACTCACTCTACACAAAATTCTAAATGCCTGTAATTTCCCAGAAAAGCTCTTTGAGACAACAATAGGAGCTAACATTTTAATTGCATTAGAAAGCAGCAATGTACTTTGACATGTATATGAATGCATTACTTCAGAAGTCTACAATGTATCTTAAAAGCACTAGGTAAGATTTTAACAATGCCTCTGCCTGTCTCTGGGTCCTCATATGATTTAAAGATACACGTTGCTGTCTCTAAAGATTTTAAACTCTAAAACCAATTAAGACCACAGGTGTACTTCTAAATGACCTAGCAAGCTTAACTGGAAATACTAACTTCTGTAGAATAGAACAGTAACAAATGTGGAATTAGATTTCTCTTTAGCCATTTTCATCTTTATTTTATTATTCCATACAACTCCACCCCCCAACTCCTACACTATCTTATCAGGTTAAACCACTAATTTAGGGCAGTAATACAGCACAGCAACGGTTGATACATTATTTAGTTTGGCAAATATTTTTATTTTTACACATTATTAAATGAGAAGCATTCTCCACTAAAGTGCTTTTGGTGTAGAGACACTTTTGTTGTAGACAAGTCATGCGGCAACATCATTCGCTTTTGAGCTCCAATGCCCTGACATCCCATTCAAATTGACTAACTCTCTTATCTACTATTAGTTAAAAGAAAAACAAACACCCTGAGAAATTAAGTAATTTCAAAGGTTTAATGAGTCTTTTTAGCCTGGCAGCTATGGAGAGTATGAAGTAGTACCATGTCCTTTTCCAGCACAAGTCATTTGGGTATTTGAAAGTGTACAGACAGATAATGGAGGTATTCCAGACTCAGCAGAGATGACAGCACATTGAGTCCAACATTGTGTTACAGTTAGACAGCTGCAAGGCTTGGACTGCAACTTCTTCATAAAAGACTTCCTCAAAACTTCTGATAGCTGATACATCACAACAGACTTTCTTCATGCTTCCCTAACTAACTGTAGCGTATATGACCAGCATTGCCTAGTACATTTGATATTCAAGAGCATTCTTATTAAGTCCTTTATGCACACAGTTCTCTTCTTACACTGTATCCCCACTACCACTGTATCTACCCTGCTTATGAGAATGACAGTTCAGCTGATGACACTAAGTTGGGTGGTGCTGTTGATAAGTTGGAGGGGCGGGATGCCATCCAGAGGTACCTGGACAGGCTGGAAAGGTGGGCCCAGATGAACCTCATAAGGTTCAACAAGACCAAGTGCAAGGTCCTGCATCTGGGGCGAAATAATCCCCACTATCAATACAGGCTGGGGGACGAGGAGCTGGAGAGCAGCCCTGCAGAAAAGGACTTGGGGGTGTTGGTTGATGAGAAGCTGGACATGAGCAAGCAGTGCGCGCTGGCGGCCCAGAAGGCAAATCGCATCCTGGGCTGCATCAAGAGAAGCGTGACCAGCAGATCGAGAGAGGTGATTCTGCCACTGTACTCTGCTCTGGTGAGACCTCATCTGGAGTACTGTGTCCAGCTCTGGAGCCCTCAACACAGGAAGGACGTAGACCTGCTGGAGCAGGTCCAAAGGAGGGCTACTAAAATGATCAAGGGGTTGGAACACCTCCCCTATGAGGATAGGCTGAGAGAGCTAGGATTGTTCAGTCTGGAGAAGAGAAGGATTCAGGGGGACCTAACAGTCACCTTCCAGTACCTGAAGGGGTCATATAGAAAGGCTGGGGAGGGCCTGTTTACAAAGGCCCGTAGTGACAGGACAAGGGGTAATGGGTTTAAATTAGGGAAGAGTAGGGTTAGATTGGATATTAGGAAAAAATTCCTTACTACAAGGGTGGTGGAACATTGGAACAGGTTGCCCAGGGAGGTGGTTGAGGCCCCGTCCCTGGAGGTGTTCAAGGCGAGGCTGGACAGGGTGCTTGGCAACCTGGTTTAGTTGGAGATTGCCTACTCACTGTAGGGGGTTGGACTAGATGACCTCTAAGGTCCCTTCCAATCCTAATAATTCTATGATTCTATGATTCACTGCTACTACTTGACTACAAGAGTACTACAAGCAGGTGGAGCATTTTATCTACTACCCATTTACTCTCACAACACGTATCAGGAGGACTAGTCCTCTTCAGAAGTTATTTAACAGAACTTGAAGTATATGTACATCAGCTTGAGGTGTCTGGAGACCCTTTCCTCCAGCAGATGTTTTGAGTACACTTCTCAGTTCTCATGAGAATTGGAACTAAGACTTAGGCTGTTACCATATACAACTTAATTGTATATAAACTTCTCCCAGTTAGCTCAAATCAGAGCATTTCCAATGACAACTTAGTTCTGAATTTGATAACTGAGTACCAAACAGACTCAATGGCTTGCAATTCTTAAAAAGGCAGTGCAAGAAAGCTAGCAGGATACATTTCTGCTAGAATGCTAATACTGTTAACAGCGGAAAAACTGCCCTGATTTCAAAGCAGGCTAAAAATTGTATTACCCTCTTAACATTTAGGGAAAACAAACATGAGGTACTTGAGACTTGTAAAGACTAAAATTTGGAACTAATAAGGACTGACTGTGTCATTTATGCTTGAAATAACCATACACGATGACATTAAGGATCCAAATTACAGCACCGCAACACAGCATCTCTAATAAAGCTACCAAGAAAGCAGGTGAATATTTTAAAAAGAAAGTGAATTTAAGAATAAAAAATTTGGATGTATAAGAAAATACCCTGAATGAGTCCAAAATGCTTCTTAGACAGGACCTATACCAGAAGCTTAAGTTGCCTACCAAAGCAGCCTGTCACTGGCAGATGTGAGATAATCCCATCCTTACAGAAGGCCTGCTTTTGACCTCTTTGGGTAATTGATTGCCATTAAAATCACTTTTCAAATGACTATTCTTACATCCAGATTTTTTGAACTGTCATTCTTCAAGCTCTTGGCTCAATGACTTTCTATGGATATAAGCTCCTTGACCTTATCAGATATTTTTTGATCTTTCCAATTTAGAGCATACTATTCCACATTAAAGATACTGGTATTTAAAATTCTGTTTTGTCAAAAAGACTTTCAATTAAATGCGAGTCAAGTTTATTTCTATTTCTTTTTAGTTTGGTTGAACTAAGATTTCAAATAGCTAGTGATTCTGAGCAATAGCCCTTTACCTCCACTGAACATTTGCTTTCCAATATCCCAAAAAACTGCATCACTTTTAGATCACAATTATAGCAAGAAGGAATTGTTACAGAGCCTCCAGGCAAAAAAAATCCTTTTCAGTTCACTTCCAGTTTACCAGTTCAGACCAGCGTTGTCAGTATATTAGCACCTACCAATTGATTGCAACTGAATTAAAGGCTTAATGATACCAGGCATTGTAACTTCTCCTTTCAAATATATTAATGTAATATGATAGACTTAGAGTAAGCAGGAAGTAACTACCAGCAGTTGGTGGACCACCATGAAGATCTAGAGGAAAGTTACTCACAGTTACCTAGTTTTCAAAAAAAAGATACACTCCACTGCTGAGCACTAAGCCTAACCTAATGCTAAGTGCTAACTCAGAAGTCCACTACATAACTAAGATATTTTAGTTTTCTAAATTTATTATTCCGTACACCTCCACAGATACCTGTGCAAACAGTTATCTATAGTTCATGAAATGACTCAAGGAAGGTATACATGGGTGCACACATGCACCAGGGCATACAACAGAAGCCAATGAATGCTTTCTGTCAAGTTCCACACAACTCTATTTTCAAGGGCATATTTCAGTGAATACTCCCTTCTGGTGGCAGTGCCAGCTTAAGCTACATTTTTATGTCAATTGCCAAAAGTAGGCTGGGGACTCCTAGTTTGATTAACCTACACTATGTCAGTAGTTTGAACAGAAGCTCCCAGGCATTAAATCCTGTTTATCAAGTATAGTTGTCTTTTGACAAACTGGTTAAAAATAAACAAGCTGAGTAAAGATCTCCCCATACATGCCATCTGAGAGGAAAAAAAAAAGAGAGAGAAAGAAAAAGAGAATGATATAAAGGAAAATATCAACAGAAAAAGAATTCTCCATGACCTCAAAAAAGAAAGGCTATTAAAACTACCATGCTTTATCAGGAAGAGACTTTCTTCTCAACTACAACTGAACACACAACACAGGTAAGCAGGCAGACTTCCAAACACAAATTTAGAGCAGGATAGAGAGTTGAGCAAAATACAAGGTGAAAGAAAACAACTTTGTTCAAGACACGTGCGTTCAGATTTATACATGTAAGGCACGCGTCTGTAACTGATCTTGCATGATTTGGCTGTTGTTAGAAAGATTTAAGTTGAAATACTTATCCTTTCCTTCCTAAAGGGAAGACTGATTGACAGTTACTGGTCAATATCAAGGCACTTATTGACTTGACGACTATCCATATACATAGATACGTGCACCTCCAACATGAGGACACAGCGACGTCAACAAGCATTCTTCTTACTAACACACTGCTACATTAAGAGCAAAAGTGTGTGAACATTAAAATACTGAATAAGCTGGTTGGAGAGATATTTTGCAAAAAAAATACACGTTTATAGTGACAGCCATGAAAATCTCTCAGATACACAATGAGTTTGTAAGGAACAACTGATTTTAGAAAGAACCAACTTTCTAAGGCTGCTGTTTAAGGAACTATCAGTATTTTACCTCTGATTGAAACTCTTCAAGTTCTCTTCCAAATCCTAAGTTAAACTAACCAACTTGTAAAGTACATAGAAACCAGTTAAATTATTTCAGTTGTGGAACAGTCTTGAGAGGAGAGACTATATTTAAATTACTGTGCATCTAACAATGTGACTGTCTATAATTAACAGAAAGCAACACAGTAAAAGAAATGTATAAAGCAAACTTTAGAAAAAAATCCCTCATGCTTAAACTGACAATCAAAAAAAACCATAAGAAAATATAAACTACTCATTCAGTACATGGCTGGTATCTCTCCAGACTTATGCAGTAGACCAGAAGCACACAGGTGAGGAATGTGGCTCTAGTACCAGACCATGGAGATGACCCAGTTCTGAAATTCCAGCCCTCTGAACAAACAGAAAGAAGTTGAGCTATGTTAGATAAACCCATTACATCCATATATTTCTCTTCAGGGGTACCACACATCAGAAGCTCAGCTGAGAGTTTGAATTTTAACATACTGTGGCAAGCCCAAGCAAAGTTAACCTTATGTTATACGCCTACTAGAGTTTTCAACTGGGAAAGATCTTCAGTGGTCCTTCTTGTTTCCAAACACAAACACAGAAATTCTAAGGGAAGTGTCATGGAAACCCTGCATTACAATAAAAAAAAGTGAACTTGTTGGACAGCCACTGGAGATTACAGATCAAATTATGAAAGCCAGGATTACTGCATTACACTAGTCAGCTACAATGCCATCCTCTGAATTTTCACTCTCCAGAATAGCAGCTTTAGAGCAAGAAAACAATTGTGTTGCTGCTGGCTTAAAGACCATCTTTGAATAAACAGCTGTCGGGTGAGCAATGCTATTTTGACACAGGTAACCATTAGTTTACCTGTGTACATGCTTATCTTCAGAATCTTCATTTACTTGCAAGTGCTATTTGCCCTGAACACACCACAGGCATTTCTTCTTCATAATGAGCTCAATATCTGCATTTATGCTCCCTTCAGCAGATGACTAATATTCCAAGCACAGTATTTTGATTGACACCTAATACTGTAGCTGCCATTATCACTTACATTATGCTAAAACATGAAGTGTTACCCACATCTATTTGGAGAGTAAAAGAATACAGAATTGCTTTGACACATTGTCAAGAAGCACTGTCAAGCTTCACCCACCATATCTATGTTTTCTGTTTCTATCTCTTACAAGGTCATTAGCTAACATACAAGTAGACAGGGCTCTACCATATTATTGCTACACATTCAATTTAATTTGTTATATTGTACAGTAACATGCTATTACAAGAAAAGTTCAAGAAAAATTCAAGTGACTTACCATTCAGAAGTATCAGTACACCAGTTTTTTTTGTTTGTATCCCATTTTTAAGAATATATTGTTCATAGCCCAAAGGTTCAGTATGTCTGCATCTGACAGAATGGATAAACTAAAGATGCTTGGAAACAACAGCAAATTAAGTCCTTATCCCTTTATCAGGAAAAGTGAATTCTGAGTTCAAAGCCTTTGATTTCAGTTCAAGACCCCACTGAATTTGATGTAGTTTCTATAACTGCTAGGTTTCTATCTCCTCCCAGAAGCTCTATTTCCAAGTAAAAATATTTTTCAACTAATCTTGTTTGAGCAGTCAGATGAAAAAAAGTACAATACATGATCAAAATCCAAGTCATCTTTGTCAATGCATTATCTTATGTCTGTACAGTTTGCTTGACTGTCAGTTTGCTTAACAGTTGCTCTGCCTGAATTTACAACCAAATAGGCTTTGACAATGATTGCTACTTAATCCTGTGTAATACCCAGATACAACTGTTCCCAGATCACAGAACAGTTTAAAAACAGTCTCCTCCCTGGCTACACAGAAGTCTGGAGTCATGCACTAGAAATCCTGTAACTGGAAAACTCAACAACTGAAAGAACCGCTATTGTGAATAAAAGCTATTCGCCTTTTACATAGTTTCCTATGACAAGCAAATGATTGAAAAATTAAAAAGGTTTCCAATTCCTTATTTAAAATTTCAGTTTAATAATCTGAACTCTCTAATGTTTATACTTTAAGTAAACTGAATTATAGAGTTTACCACCTGAGTGTCTGGACTTAACCACCCTTAACCCTATCTCGGCACAGTACGCCACCAAGGGCAAAACCTGAAACTCACAAAACAGTGCAATCTAAAGCAACAGTCAACCTTCTCCCTGCCCACTCACTTTACACAAGTCTACTGGTTCAGCTGTACAAGATGAACACTAGCTGGACTTTCATTAACAATTCTCAGTTATTGCTACCACCCTCAGAGCTGTCAACTTCAAGGAATTGCAATTTGTTTCCAAATCTTGATCATCTGTAAACTTAATTCTATGCTTTGTTTTTCTGAATTCTACTATTTACTTATCATGGTATAATAATAAACATTTGTAACACAAAAAGCTTCAGTGTACGTAAGAATTTGCTAGCACAGAGATCCCACATAAGTATATAACAAAATCTATAATTATTTCCATCATTATTTCATCTCTGCTTATATTTACATGAAACTGAATCCTTCAACATCCACATCCCAGTTTTGGAAATGCTCATCCTCCTGAAGAAGATATTGCTATGATTTAAATGAAAGTCATACACGCTGCCTTAGAAAATTAAAACTAAAGTGATGTATTTGAAGTTTTTCCAGATCTCTAACACACTAGAAAGTCCTTTTGAAAACAAAACTCAAGAAACCCCTGTCAACAGCCCAATACTCTGTCTAGTTACTACTCTGCAGACACAAACAATGACTTGAACAATTAAGTGATAAATTTATCATTTCAATGTAACAAATACCTAAGACTTAGATAATGCTCTTTATCAACAATTTAATGAAGAATAAACTAAGCATTAGCAGAGTGACTAATAACTCTGCCTACAGCACCAGATGATAAAATACAAGATAAGCTACAACAGAGAAGAACAAAATATTGTTTGATCTCACCTTAAAGATATCTAAGGCTCCATTGTTTCATCATCTATAATCAAAAAGCCAACATACCTGAATAATAATAATATGACCTATGGATTTAAACTTCTTAATGCCAGCTGTGAACATGAGAGATTACTGCACTCAGTTAAAGTGGCTCATTTGCATTGGGTTGACAAAGAAAAGATACTAAAAACAATGTAAAACCTGCAGTTTTAATTGCAGTTTTCCAAGACTGACAGGCAGCATGTCACAGTGACACAGGGCACACACGTGCTAACACAAGAAATCTAGGCTGTAAACTGGAGCACTCCTAGGCAAACTGACTCAACATCTCTACTCCACGACAGCTCTGGTGAAGTGCCACATCTTATCAGACTACATCTTAAGATTTATTCACAGGCTGTTGTCTTAATGCTTCAGGAAAACCTGAATTCAAATTTGGCTTCTGCATTACTTAAGCTACCCAGTTTACATTAAGGAAAAGGGAATATGCTTATAAATTACACATCACCACTTTGATGTTCACAGAACTCAATTCAAAAGATGACGATCTCACCTTAAGACAGTTCTTTTTCTCTCATAATCTGGAATACTAGTCACTGTTCTGTACAGTACAAGCATTTGGGCAGACAAAGATTCCAACTTCCCTGTCAGCACTGGTCTTTCATCGACTTATTTTGTAACAACTTGTACAGCAAAAGTAGAAGCAAGACAGTTAATTTCCAGACCTCTGCATACATTTGCCAATACCTCATGAACCTTGCCTTTTGTTTCCAGGACTTCCAAACAAAGCAGCATGATTTTGTTAAAGCAGCTGACAGCAGATAGCTCATTAAAAAGTGCTATGACCAAGAACAGGGGTTTTTTAAGCAAATAAAGATGACCAGGATCCTCTTCTACTATTTCGCCCGTGCTCACCATCTAACAGAATGCCCTCCCAATGTGTATATTGGAAAGCGTGTCACTGACAGTTAGCTATACCAACAGGGAAACATTTGATCTGTGTCACAGCTAGCGTGTCGATCTGCAGCACTGATACCTTTCCTGACAGACCTATAACATAAGCTGTCCTAGTTGAGGGCCACTGTGATTTCATGTCACTCTGCTACACAAAAAGAAAATTACTAACACCACCCTCCCGCCCCCACCCATTCTTCTTCAGGAAATGAAAGCACACAAAAAACGCAAACAACAAGGTATCTCTTTTAGCCATTTCCAGACAACATGCCTCTAACATGACTCAGGCACTTGAAAGAATGTTTTACCAAGAAACACTGTTCCATACATCAGCAACTACTTCAGTAAGACTATGCCAAATATGTAAGCAATTCAGCTTTTAACAGGATGCCAGGGTTTACTGCTGAATGAATGCAGTTCACTGTGACATGCCAGTAAGTGTCTGTGTAGTACTACACACTGGCCTTGGCAACATTGTGTGGGTAAACCTATCAAAGAAACAATTATCCTCCAAAGAACTGGGGGGGGAAAAAAAAGACAGTCTATACACACTGCCCAACTCTGAGCTAAACACAATCTACATAGGGAAGTCTTTCATTCCAACTGCAGGCACATTTGGGCCAGGCCTGCAACTGTCAACTTCTTCCCAGCAAATGCCTGGCACCAGCCCCAGTGCTTCCACCACAGGAACAGAGAATAAAGACCAGCTGCACCTGCCTGTAACCCTGAAGGACCAACACCAGCATGTCACTGGCTCCTCAGCACACACCCAGACGCCCTGCAAAGGCACAGAACCTACTGAAAGCAAGAGCACACATGGTGGAGTAAAAAGAAAAAAGACAGCACCCCACCAGCCCCAACAAAACAAAACAAGCAAAAACAACACACACACACAAAACCCCCCACAAAACATAGAACACCAAAACCAGACCACTGTCCTCATTTTCACAGAATCACAGAATATTAGGAGTTGGAAGGGACCTCGAAAGATCATCTAGTCCAACCCCCCTGCCACAGCAGGAGTCCCTACACCAGGTCACACAGAAGCGTGTCCAGACGGGTTTTGAATACCTCCAGAGAAGGAGACTCCACAACCTCTCTGGGCAGTCTGTGCCAGTGCTCTGGCACCTGAATTGGGAAAAAATTTGTGCATGTATTCATACGGAATCTCCTATGCTTCAGCTTACAGACATTTCCTCCTGTCCTGTCACTGGGCTTCACCGAGAAGAGCCTGAACTCATACATGGGGTTGGTCTTTCCAAGTGCAAGACTCGACACTTGCCCTTATTGAATCT
>VWZX01009449.1:0-113581 GCA_013399015.1 Galbula dea
AGCTCTCAGCGGCCCTGCCTGGCGAAGTCGGAAGCAGCCGCCGGCCTGTCGGCCGCGGCTCGACTAGGCTTGGCTCGGCTCGGGCGGGCTCCTGAGGCGGGCGGGCGCCGCCATGGTTTAAAGGGCGGCGGGCAGACGAGAACGGGCAGGAGCCATGAACCTGCTCCCGGCCAACCCCCACGGCAACGGGCTGCTCTACGCCGGCTTCAATCAGGACCACGGTGAGGTGGCGAGGCCGGGCCGTGGGGGGGGAGGCAGCGGGGCGCGGCGCTGTGAGGGAAGCGGACCCCGCATGGGGCCGTGCCGGGACGGAGGCTCTTTTCTCCCGGGCTCGGCTCTGGGGAGCCGGTTTGTGGCGACAGGGGGCTGACGGTTCCGCAGCTGGGAGCCCGGCGGAGGTAACCGCCCGGAACCGGTGAGGGGAGCGCGGCGCCTGCGCTGAGTCTGGGCNCGGTACCCGGCGTGGGCGGGCGCTGCTGCGGGAGAGCGGCCCGGGGTCTGCGCTCCCGTCTCTCGTTGTGCCTGTGGTAGTTGTGGCCACTCCTCTAAAGAGCGGAGAGGGCTGTTTGCAGGCGTACGAGTTAACCGTTCTGGTGTTCTAGCTGTGATGCGCTAGTAGCATGCGTACCCAGCCTGTACTTCGAGGGAGTTGGTTGGGTGGAATGGGAGGAGAGAGGGAACAGTCGTGTTTAATGTGCATCTCCAAATACAAATACTGCAAGTGGTACTGCTTAAAATTGGCCAACTTCCCTTGTGTAGTTTTATAAATCTGCCTTAAACCCAAACCTATGCTTAAAGTATGTTCTTTTGAAACTGCATTGCTGAAAAGGTAACTCGTAAGCCCTCACTTTCTCAGCGTGTTGAAAATTAGTGGGACAAATTCTTTTTGTTTGCTTGTTCGTTCTGCCTCGTCTGTATTTTAAAAAATGTTGCTAAAATTACTAATCCTGCTGGCAGACAAGTGCAGATACCTGGAGCACTGAAAACCTTTGCTATATACTTAGTTTATTTTTTTCTTTGTTAGAAAGGGGAAGGCCTCTTCTAGAAAGGGAGTGCATATGCCCCATCCTGCTTTTGCAATAGAAAAATAGCACTAGTCCTATGAGGAAGTGTCATTTTCCTGCAGTAAGGAATAGAAGGTAATAGTTTTGTAACATCCTTTTGTCTTAACAAATATTACTCTTGCCTAAGACAGCTTTGCAGCCTCTGTTGTTGGAGCCTGTAGTTCACATAGCTGTTGGGGTCACTGTTGAAGTCATGTGTAAACATGAATTATTCTCTTGATTTTAGTCAGTGTATCTGATGGCATTTTGTCAGTTGTACACCACGCTCTTAGTGAAGTGAGCTTCTTGGTCACTGTCTTCATGCCATCCTGTTGATTTGAAAACAGTAGAATAATCTGGGGTTTAGTGACTCTGTTTGCACTTGTTTTTGTTTTGCATTTGCAACGGAGATGGAGAAAGATGTGAAGATGAGCTTCATCTGGGGTCTGCAGGGTCTGCAACAAAGCAGTGACATTTGTTGCTTGGCACGTGAATAGGGCTGGTCATAGAAGAACTTGCATTTCTCTATTGCTGCAAAATGCCTTTAGAATGTCATTTTAGTGTGTAAAACTTCTTTGGTGCAAAGGCTTCTTTACATTCTGTAGCACTAAATGAAAAATAAACACTTTTTTGGATAGTGTCACATCCAAAGTATGTTAAGGAATTTGCCTTAGGAATCTGTGAGCTAACAGTATTCAAGGCCTGTCCTATCTTCCCTGGCCAGCCAAGTGACTAACAGTAGAAACTTGAAGGCAAAAAAAAAGGAAGTTTAGCTTTCATTTGCAGGCTCCTGGAGCTCTTCCTGCTTAGGAATGATGACTTTTGAACTGTAGGTAGCATGCTAATGTTCCACTAGTATAAGGCCTTTCTAAAGTGTTGAAGGACAGGTAATTCTTTGGCTGCTCAGGGAACTGTAGACAAGAGGAAAAGCTCACTTCTTCCTTGTTGCCTTTACCAAAAACAGAAACATGAGTCATTGGAGTGCTGGAGATTAGTAATGTGGGTGTCTGCATATATTGCCACAATAACCTAATTTCTTAGTAATTTAAGAGTAGCCAATCCCATAATGATGGCAAGATGGCAGGAAGGATCTAATGAGTCTGCCCAAGCCTTAACTTCCATGACTGACAAGTGATAAAGCTAACATCTGCAGTTCTGCCATGTGCTTCCCTTCCCCTGTTTTCAGTGATACTGTTTTTATATTGGATGCATCTGCCACTTTCTGCTTTTAAATTAAACAAATCAAGAGCCAGTGTAACCCTCCCAGTGGAAGGCCATATCCAAGGTGGGTTTAGTTATTCTAGAGCAGTACTCTGACTTTAGCTTCTTCATTTAAAGCTGGTGGACTCCTGATTTCATGCACTTTTCTAATGCTTTCAGAAGGAGATGAAAGTGCTCCATAGCAATGAATAGACAAAACCATACTAAATTGCCATAGCAGCAAGTATGTGTGTAAATTGCTGACAGGTTTCTCTTTTGTCACTGTTGTAGGCTAAAGCTAGTTTGAAAACTGAGATGTGGACTTGTTTTGATGTTGAAATACTTGGCTTATTCATTTGATCTCCTTTAGTGGACTGAAATGTTTAGCTAAAGGACCTCATAAATGCTGGGGTAGGATTCTTTGCTCTCTCTTATGGCTTTAGTCAAAATTTGCTGTGGCAAGGAAAACTAATGTTCTAGGAACTGTGCTTGCCATAATTACTTCCCTAGACTTCACTGCTTCAGTTTCTGGATCCTGGGCTGTAAAGCCTGCAGATCTTTTGTGTCAGCATGCCCCCTCCAGCTTGTGGCATCTTCTAGGACAGGTATGGATTTAACCTGTTCTTCTTTAGTTGTAGAAAAACAAAGAAACCTCGCTGTGGCCTCACTGGAACTGTTGGCAAGTGGTACATTCACTGTAGGGACAAGCACAGCTGCAGGGTAGGGTAATAATTCTGTAGTTATTTCTTTTGTCTTCTGTCAGTGGCTGTTTGACAGCATGTCTATCCTTTCTTCAAATGGACTTCCTGTGGAAGGAAGCATACCTACTACAACAGCAATTGCCTCCTCTGGCAGCCCCTCTCCAGCTCTCTTGTACAGAACAGTTTACAAACTGTAGCTGTCAAATCTGTGATCCCACTGGTAAATGCTGGGATGAGCCAGATGTGAAATACTGGGGTCTAAAGCTGTTCCTGTAATCTGGAACTGAATAAGTAGCAGTGATACTCCTGTATGTTTTGTTCTCTCGTTTGACTCAGGGGTTTCAGAACCCCTAAGACTCAGACTAAGAACTTCCTATCTGTGTCAGTAATGATCACTTAGCTGGGGAGTGTCACCATTGCTCACATTCCCTCAGTTCTGGTGCATTGTCTGCAGTTACAGATTAGGTGTTCTGAGACATCTTAGTCAGGAGGTTAGCCCTGCAGAAAAGCTGTAGTGGTGCTACAGGAAGTGTAATGTCTGTATTTTATTTCATTAGGAATGCTCTGTTTGGGTTTGGTTTTAAGCTGCTGGTATTAACACAAGTAGAACTTTACTGTGCTCTTTCACTATGGAAGAGTTTCAGCATCCCTCTCGTGTCTCTCCTGGAAATAAAATGCTGTGGTATAAAACTGTAGCTGGAAAAAGAATGATATGGATACACACTACAGCTACCAGCAATAGATTAGTTCTCATAAAGAGAAATATTTCCATTGTAATTTGCTCCCTAGTTATTCCAGTAAAGTGTAACTGCATGAGGCATTAGTGCTGTGACTCCAGTGCAGTTTACTGTGTGCTAGACTGACAGAGCAAACCAAAGAGAAGGGAGGAGGTAAAATGAGTCTGGTTAATTTAAAAGCATCCATTTCAATATGCTTATTAATCTTTCTATAATTACTATATTCCTCTCTACCACTTTGTTTACATGTGTAAACAAGATTTTTTTGCACTTGGACAGGGTGAAGCGTGCCTAAGGTTTTAAGTGGGTGTTGTTTTCTTCACTGTTGCACTGTTAGAACAGTCTGTTACATTTGGCCTGGGATTCTGCTCTTAGTGACAATGTGTAAAATAAGAGAGTTAGTTTGTTTCCTTTCTCCATCGAAGGGTGTGGGGTTGGATCTTGCAGTCACTCTTCCTTTGTACGTGTGAGTTCAGTGACTAGGAGCCCTCAGGATGCTGCCAAGCATCCAGCCCCACACCTCCTGAGCTACGGGTCTGTAAAGCAGAGGGAGGGGCTGAGGCCCTATTGTTGTTGCTCTTGGTTTTTGGTTGCTTAGGGGAGGTTGGTTGGTTGGGGTTTTGTTCTGTGGGGTTTGTTTGTGTGTTTGGTTTTTAATGGTCCTACTTGGAATGAAACTCCAAGTGTTCAAAAGGAATCTCTCATTATTTTTTCCAAATTGTGGAGTTTTGAAACTAACATTCTTGTCAAGATCAAGGTTATTATACACCTTTGTATTGCTGTGTGAGAACATGGATTTTATTGTGTGCTTAAAGAGTCACCAATTGCTTTGTTTCCAATGCCATGTTAGCCTGCATCAAGCTCTGAGCAGTGGCAGACATGTACTGAATGTTGTTCACTTGCTCTCTTTTTTTAATTGACTGAGCTTATATTAAATCTGAGTTGTCTTCTGTCAGTGGCTGTTTGACAGCATATGAGCAAATGGTTTGGAGAGCTGTTGCTAAGAGTGAAGACTTCCTTCCTTTTTTTTATAACTCCCTCCTTCCTTTTCCTTTTTCTCCTTCCATCACCCACCCTGTGATTCTTGGGTATTTTATTTGGGGAATTTGGAGCATGTTACTGGGGGGGGATTGTTAATTTTTGCAGCTTTTGCAGTACATAAGAATAAAACCAGACTGGTTTGAGTATCTCTAATCCAGTACTTTGAATATCTTAACTGGATTTCTGATAGAGTGCCTATAAATTGTGTAGCAACTAGTTTTGTGCCAGTCTGCCTCTAGCAGCTCCTCACTTCACACTGCCATTGCTTTCTATTAGTAACTGCAGTCACTCACTGACAAGTAAAACAGCTAATAGGACACTGGTAGCTTGAAGGATTCCACTACAAAGGCACATGTGTAATTCTGTGGGTAAATGTAACTAAAAGAATCTTGCAGGGTATTTTGATTTGGTTTCAAATCATTCCCTGGTTCGGGCTTAAGCCATCAGCGTGTACTTACTGCCATCTGACATAGGATGCTCTCATTGGAGCATTCTTAAGGGCTGTGTTTCAGAAGCTCTCTCCTCTGGAAATAGGGACAAAGGATCATGCTTCCTCTGGCTGTAATCACAGTATAAGTCTGGATCTAAGAAGAAAGGAGGGGGTTTATTGATAATGACTGTTGGGCCATGAAAGTTAAAATGCAGGTTTCTTTCCCTCCTTAGTGCCTGGCATAGGACACAGATGGGTTGGGAATTACTCTCCTTTCCTTCTAGTGTTTTCTCATTAGTTTGAAGAGAATCCTGAGAACTTTCCCCTTTCAGCAGAGGACAGTATAAAGGACAACTCCTCAAATGCTTTTCACTTGCAAACACTAACAAATCCTGCAAGCGGTCTTCGGCTTGACCTTAACAATGCAGCCTCCAGGAATGCTTTCTTAACCCTCTGTGTCTCACTTAGCCCTGGGTGTACCTTGCAGTCACTATATATGTGTATATATCCGTGCTTTTTACTACAGGATGCTTTGCATGTGGAATGGAAAATGGATTCCGAGTTTATAATGCAGATCCACTCAAAGAAAAAGAGAAACAAGGTAACATGCTTACTTATTATACTATGCTAGTCTGTGCTGGAAGCTCAGCCTCCTCATTTTTTACTGCAAGACTCTTGCTTACCTTTCACTGTACCCTCACTGGAAGGCTTTGAATAAAGCCTAGGGGAAGGAAGTCCATGCTGGTCCCAAAGGGACTCTCACTTGTGGCACTGCCTGGTCAAATGTTTATATGCTATGAATTTGCATAAAGCTGGCTGATGATGAGTGTGTCTCACTTCTTGCAGAGGCTGAATGGGTTTAGCTGTTGCTAGTGTTTGTAGTTCTGAACAAAGAGGTAAGTTGCCTTCACAAACAGAAGAGTTGTTGGCTGCAGTGTTACTGTGTACCATTGGGAGAAGTTGTTCTGTTGGTGTGCAGCAGTCTGGATGATCTAGTGCAACAACAGCACTGCTGCCTTTTCAGTGGGGACCTGAAGATAATGTTTCTTACACTTGCTTAGAGTATTGCTTGCAAGAGCACTGTGAGCTCAGACCTCTAACACTCTAAATTTTATGGTCTCTCTATAGTTAAAAAATTGGGGAGGCTTTTAAGGTGGTAAGCCTAGTAGCATGTCTTTACAGAAATGACTAGATGAGCTACATGAACAGGCAGGGGGGCTTCTTATCAGAAAGCAAACATAACTGAGCCAAAACAAGGGAAAATGAAACCTAGCCATGTGATTCTAACCCTAAACACAGGAGTAAAGATGCCAGGTTCCCCAGCACTTCTAGCCTATGGTGATAGAAAGGATTTAATAAGAGGAAAAATGCATTTCACATAACAATTCCTATGAAACTAGGCATGCTTTCACTTCTGGTGCTGTAAGAGGCTTCAGCCACTATTCATTTGGCCAAAGCTGACAAGCTGTTTTCTGCTCTTCATCCTCAATTCTTCCATAAGCAACATGTCTCAGGACTATCATCTGTGGTAGTGTGCTAGAAGGATCAGCATTCATGTCTGACTCCTGTTGAGCTCCTTGTCAAAACTCTCCTTGCCACTAGCTCTGGACATACTTCCAGGGCTCCTGTCATGAAATGTTTTTTAGGAAATGGATTTCCTTTCCTGTCTGGATTCTGAGAGGTTAGACTGTACTGGCTGTTGAGGTACTCACAGAAATCTTGTTCATCTTTAGTGTACATTTAAACCTACCCGAGATAGTCCCAGTTGGAGCCTGTCTCTGATTTCTGTTACCCAGAATGAAACCTAGTCTTAACTTTTAACCTGACTTGTCTCTCTTCTATCCAGGAGTTCATGAAGTCCCTCATACAAGCACAACCTGTCAGAGTTGTAAAGATAATGATTAAAGTGTCTGATCTAACATAGATTCAGAACAGATTGCACATTCTTAGATTGCCTGGGTTATCATTTGCAAGCGTTTTAGGACTTTTTGTCACAGTGATACCTCTCTCTCTCTCTCTCTCTCCATAACAAAATGTGCTGTCACACCTCCAATGCTCTAATGGAGTTCAGAGGAGGATCAGGTGCAGAAGGAAGTAGTGTGCAAATACAACTGTTCAGGAAGAAAGCACAGCAGTCAAGCATTTCTGAAGAAACCTCAAGGACTTGTATGAAACCCAAAGCTCTACTGGTCCAGTGTGACTGTCTTTCCAGGCATCTACCTTCAGCGTGGTGTAGTCAAGTCCCAGCATGGATTCCTCATCCAGATGTGCTGCAGTGCTTCTTAATGTCTAACTGAATCTTCCTTGGCCTATTCTCTCTGCATATTCTTCTGTCTTTCCATGGCAGTGCTTCCTCCCAGCTCCTCAGATGCTGGTGTCCCCTATCCCTATTTCTGCCAGTAGATCTCTCTTGAGTCCTTGTGGAAGTTGAACTTTTTCTCTCGCTTTGAAATGGTTTAGTTTTTGTCCAGCTTTCCTGCTGCAGCCTGCCAGGCTGTGGAGTTACTGGATAGTCTTTTAAAGTCATTAAGAGTTTGTTTTTAACTCTTCTTCTTCACCTTGAAAGCCACAGTTAGGGCTTCCCCTGACAGTTCAGTTCTCTCTCCCTAGTGGAGTGCCAATGTAAACAAAGCTAAGCTCCCACTCACATCATCTAATAGAAACCTTCTTTCAGTGTAAAATCCCCTGGCTGGTGTTTTGTTCCTCCACTTGCACCAGAAGGAGAGCATCTTATTCTACTTATTCTGCAGCTGAGATTCTTAAAAGAGAGAAAAAAACCCCCAAACCAAACAACTTTTCCTTGCCCTCTAAATGAGAAACTGCCTGCACCAGCTGTTCTGGTTTGATTTCACTGTGTTTCCTGCCTCATGGAGGCCCACTGGAGCTGGGCACTGCTTCTTGCCTGTTCTAGCTGCTACAGACACACTCCAGGGAACAGGCGTAGAGATTCTAGTTCAGCTACATGTATGTGCACTTAGCCTTCTTTCCTCAAATCCACCAGGTCTATAAAGACATCCCCCTGCAAATAAAAAGATTCATGACTAAAGAGTGAGAGTGTATGTGTGTGAGTGGAATGAATTTGAGCTAGCTGAACAGTCTTTCTAAACACGTGTACAAACCCTGATGACATTGATCTCTTCTCAAGCAGCATCTTTTAATGTAACTTTAAAACTTTGATGTGTTTTTTCTCAAGATGAAATGAGCCTGTCCCAACTGTGACAACAGTGGTGATCTTCATTGCTTTAAGAAATAAAGCAGTTTTTCTAAGAATCCTAATCTTAAATAAGCACACACAAAAAAACCCCAGACCAACCAACCTCCCTCCCCCATTTTAGGTAGGATTGCTTGTCCATAGCCCTCACTCTTAGAGCATTCCCTGGTTTTTAAGGTCAGCCAGAGTAGGAAGATACTGCTCTTCTCAGGTGCCTGAGAGAAGTGCCAGACAACACAAGCTTTTCTTGTAACAGTGGTAAAAATGAGATGGCATTTGAACAGCTTCTGACACTTGTAAATACATTTGTCTTTCAGAGTTTCTAGAAGGTGGTGTTGGCCATGTTGAAATGCTGTTTCGCTGCAACTATCTAGCACTTGTGGGTGGAGGAAAAAAGCCAAAGTACCCACCCAACAAAGGTGAGTCCAAGGAGCAGATCCTCTCAGTGCTGCCTTGCTGTCTGTGGGAAAGTACCCAGAGAACTCCCAGAGCAAAGGCCTTGAGCTGGGGTCTGGGATTTGGAAGGTTGGATGGAAGGGATGTTGCAGCAGCAGGTGTAAGTCAGTGTGCTGAAGTAAGTTGCATCAGTGCTGTTAAGGGGCAGTTACCTGCAGTGGCCAGTGTCTGTCTAAGGCTTAGTGACAGTCTGTGCTCCTCAAGGGTAACTGCAAAGAGAGCCTGTGGCTCAGCAGTGTGGGGGTGAAAGGTGCCTTGCTTGGCCAGCTTTGTAGGGAAATATGCTGCTGGTTTTGACTGCTGCCTTATGTCTTTGATAACCCTGAAAAACCTTGGATAACCTTGTTTGTCTTTAGAAAAATGTGGGTTTACTGTCAGCTTTTGTGGTTAGAGTTTTCCAGCTCCTACCTGCACTCGTGTGTTGCTGTGTAGCAGCTAAACACCAACCTGTAACTGCAGCTCTGGATTAGCCTGCTCCAAAACTAGAAGTTGTTGTAAAGGAGATGATGGGAATCTTCAGGTATGCCCTGATCATCTAATGTCATCTCTGCACTATTCTAGTCATGATCTGGGATGACCTGAAGAAGAAGACTGTCATTGAGATAGAATTCTCTACAGAAGTCAAAGCAGTGAAGCTGCGAAGAGATAGGTAGGTACAGAGAGATGCCTCCAGACCTGCAGCTTGGCTTTGTGCACTGTTCTAACACATTTCCAGCTGTCTGGAGAAAGAAAAAGATCCTGCTTTAACACCAGCAATTAACAGTAAAAAGGCTTTTTGGGGTAAGCATTAGGTTGCTAACAGATCACAGCTCAAGTACCTGGTAGCTGAAAGCTTGCTGAAAAGCCTGTAAGACTTTCTGGCCCCTTAATGTAGGGAAGTGTTCTCATGTGGCTACTGCTGGCTGTTCTTCTGGGTGTGGAGGAGTGTGAAGGGAGTTCAAGTGGAGTTCTAAAGCAAGAGCATCTGTTAACAGCTGGAGCCTGTATATGTGTGGGTGGAGGGGTTCTGCTGTCACAGCTTTGGATAAGAGTGCTTTGCAGGCTCATAGCTGTGTATTTTGGGAGGCTGTGAGTCTCTTGGGTGGGGGTGGGGAGAATACAGCCATCCAACCCGTGGAAAGCCTTTGCAGAGCTGAGTTAGTGTCTATGTCTGGGTTTACCCACCCCAGTCACAGGAACTTCTTGTCTGTTTCAGAATTGTGGTAGTCTTGGACTCGATGATTAAAGTGTTCACATTCACACACAATCCTCACCAGCTGCACGTCTTTGAAACCTGCTACAACCCGAAAGGTCAGTTGTGTGTGTGCTGGGGAGTGGAAACTCTTGACAGGCTGTTTATCTTTGGCTGCCTGAATCAGTTTAGTAAGTCATTAAACAGTTTACTTACTGCACTGTAGTCTTGCCCTTTGGAAATGCTGCTGTGTTTATAAAGTGGTTATTAAAGTTTATTACTGGTTGGCACAGCAAAGCTTTTTGATGTACTCACATTACTTATTTGATTTCTGTAACAGCTATATGCTTGCTTCTGTAAAGAACCTGTGAACCTGATGTGCTTTATTGCTGAAAGCCTGATTCTAAATACTGTTAAAGTGTATCATTCCTCTTTTGTAATAGAGCTAGAGCTATCTAGCAAACTGTTCTCTGCAGCATCAAAAAGAGTCTAATTATCAAGTGGAGATTGTTCTTTTGAAATAGCAAGGTATGGCTTTGTCTGTTGGAAGGAGGAGAAGGTATCTGCAGACAAGTGTTAGTGCCACAGGCCCAGCACTCTGCTGTGGTGATGGCAGCTCTATGCTCCAGGTAGCTGTGGGAAGGGTAGTTCTGAGGTTTGACTAAAGGAAGCAGTTTTGTGGCAGCAGGCTTTGTTGAAAAAGGGAGATACTGTCTGGAGGCTAGAGAGATGGGAGGTGTGTAAGGGCAACCCTGAGTCTCTGCCCCCAGGGACAGCTGTGCCCTGCTCTGATGGTCAGGAGCCCAAAGCATGGGCTCCTGCATGGGGAGGTTGAGGAGTTGGGCTTGTTTACTTCTGCAAAAGGAAACTGTGATGGGCAGTCTGCAGCTGGTGGCTTACAGCGTGTTGAAGGATAGTTACAGAGACAATGGAGCCAAACTTTTCTGGTAGTGTGAGACCAGAGAACAAGGGGTGTTGGCTCTGCTCAATACATTGGGAGGACCAGCATGGTTGTTTACTCCCCCAGGAGGCTACTTGAGCTCGGAGTCCCCATCTTTGGAGGTCTTCCAGCCTGCTAGAAGCAAACATGGAGTTGGTGACTGTGCTCAGGGCAGCACAGCCCAAATGCAGCTTGTGTGTGCTGACTGACAGGCTGCTGGTGGGCATCAGGTGGAAGGTGTAGAGGAAGAATGTTGTTCCTGCTGATCCTCACCCATTGCTGTGTGAACTGTGGAGAGTGTTTGCAGGACTTGGTCCCAGCAGAACACCTCATCTACCTTAAATGGTCTGCAAAAAACTGTGAAGGAAAAAGGTGCAAGTGCCCTAAGAATCAAATTCAAACATGAATTCATAATAATCAGTTTTACTGACAGAGGAGAAACTAAAATATCACCTAGTATGGACTCTTGCCCTTTTCCAGCTGCTAAGGAGAGTTTGGGGGGGGGTGTTAAATAGCTTTGCTGTAACAGCCTGAAGGAGCTGATCTCTGAAAGCATCCAGATTTTGGATAACCACAAGTAGGTTACTTTGAAATCAAGTGATGAGGGCAAGATAAAATTATGCTGCTCCCCTATTTCTCTGTGCTCTGCACTTCTGGATGAGTCCCATTTTGGGATGCCCCAGTGGCCATTAAGATGCAATGCTGACTGACTACCTAGTGTGTTTTATTCTGAAATTACTGACAGTTTAGAAGCTTATGTTTGAAAACTTGATTAGGTTATGGAAACTGCACTGTTATTATCTGTTGTGGGTTTTGTGTTGTTTTTTTTGTCTTTTAGGTCTCTGTGTCCTTTGTCCAAATAGTAATAATTCTCTACTTGCCTTTCCTGGAACACACACTGGGCATGTGCAGATAGTGGATCTGGCTAATACAGAAAAGCCTCCTGTAGACATACCAGCCCATGAAGGAGTCTTGAGCTGTATAGCTCTAAACTTGCAGGGAACAAGAATTGCAACAGCATCAGAAAAAGTAAGCATCATCTCCTCCTACTCCTCATTTCCTGTATCTTCTAGGGACTCCTCCTAAACTAGGAAGGTCACATCCTTTTGTAGGAAAGACATAGAAATAACTCACTGGAAGACTTGGCATTGAAATGTGGTTTCTCAGTCATCTTCATCTTTACTGTTTACCTCAGGATACCCAAACAGCAATCCCAATGCTGGGCCTGAGGTCATGTTTCTGTTTCAGCTGACTGTAGCAGTGATGTCTGAATGAGATCTGGCCCAAGCAGTTCATATGTCTTATGTATTCTTCAATAAACACTATTCATTCTAAAAGTAAAAGGGAAAGAAGCTTATCTACATTCTTTCACCTTTATTAGTTTCTGCTGAAATTCACTCTGCTGGCTAGAGAAGCACTTGCAAACAGGTCTGTCATACTGGAGGAGAGTTCTGCTCTGGCTTAACTCCTGTTGCCAAGCAGGAGGGAGATGCAGTGCCTCACACCACACTGCAGAGCGTGGCTGTGTCTCCAGACAGAGTGTAAATGAGAAAATGACTCTGGGAATGTTTACCACCTGGTGTGTGGCTGTTACACAGGGCAGAAGAATGCAATAGACTGACAAAAACCTGAAGTTGCTGCATAGTACAAATCCCTTTGGGCTGGGCTAGCCTGCTGCAGAGAGATGTAGAGAGAACAGAATGCAAAGCAAGGCCTAGACTTGCCTTCTCCATGGGAACATCAGTGAAGGCTGCTGCTGGTCCCAAAGTGTCCAAGGGAATGTAAGGGAGATGGGGCATCTACCTGAGGCAAGCTGAGTACTGGCTACCTTCTTCCACTCAACTGAACTGAGTTCTCAGGAAGAAGCTGAATTAATCCAATGAGTCTCCCTGGAATAGTTTCTATAGCACAGTCAATATATCTCAAAAAGCTTAGGAAAATGCAGCCAGTCTCTCTTAACTAAGCTTAATTACTCTAAGTCTTCTAACCAAAGCTCTAAGAGCAACTCCATTGCTAAAGAGAAGAGTAGTCTGCTGAATTTGGATTAAGATCTTTTTTGGTGTAGAAAAAGTTAAACCAGCATTTCAAAGTGAAATAGCATGGGCAAACTGAGCAAAGTGATCAGCTTGTGCCTTAAATCAAAACCAAACTGGCACTTGCCTGAACCTTTCTCTGCTGAATTATTTACTGCTGTGCAACTGGAGAGCTGCACCTGTTAGCCAGGTGTGTAACAGGACCTAGAGGTGACAATGCACAGCCACTCTCCAGCAGTGGCTGCATAGAGGAACAGTGGACAGGAAAGTGTGCAATGCTTTCCTTTGCAGAGGAAAGTGCTGCTCAGTTGTTGATCACTTCATCTGGGGCTTCAGTTGGGATGCACCTCTGGTGCCAAGCTTTGTTTACTCTCAGGGAAGTACAGTTGTCTAGTGCAGAACTCTGCCTGTAACCTGCCTGGGGGAGCTTGCAGCTTGGATCAATACAGGTAATGAGCATGTGATAGGGAACTAATTCTCCTAGATTACTTCAGAACAAGAGCATCCCCAGCCTGATTCTACTTAGTGGAAACAACAAAAATAGCACAGAAGCAATCAAAGCAGAGTACAGACTATGGGGAGCAAGAGAGAAGTGATTCCTAGAACCTGGGCCCAAAAGGCTGCACACTGAGTCTACTCCAGTGTTTGCAAACTAATGCCAGGGCTGCACTAGTGCTTTAGAGCAGAACTTGGAAGAAACTGACCTAGTTGAGCAGCTAAGTAGCAAGACTGTCCATCAAAAAATATCATTGTGGTGATGGTGTGTGTGTGTGTGGGAAATCAATATTCTTCCCCAAAATAACACTGAGGTTCTCTCAGAGCCCCAGTGGTGTCATACAGCTTGTCAGGATGCATTCAGAGGTGTAGGGAGTCTTCTGTCTTTCCTAATGTAATGCTTGATTCCTTTTCAAGGGGACCCTCATAAGAATATTTGATACTTCATCAGGGCATTTAATCCAGGAGCTACGAAGAGGATCACAGGCAGCCAATATATACTGGTATGTTCAATTGCTTCTGCTTTCTCTTCCTGTGGGGCATGGTGCTGAGGCACCCTGCTATACAGCACTCAAGTCCTCTTCAACAAAGCAAGGTAAAGTGAACACTGCCATGGGCACAGGGTAGCCAGAGGTCCCAGGGCTGCACTGGCTCATCCTCATAGATGTGTGCACTCACCCCTCAAGGGGCTGCTCATCCAGCCTGCAAGTCAGCACTGAATTGGAGGAGTGTTGGAGGAGTACTCACAGCATACCTGGGGTTGGAAGAGACCTTTAAAGGGCATCTAGTCCAACTCCCCTGCAGTGAGCAGGGGCATCTCCAACTGCCTCAGGGGATGGAGGATCTGTTAACACTTTGCCTGCTAGCTGCTCTGGGCACCTGCAGAAGCAAAATAACAAACAGCAGATGCAGTGGGTATGCTCTAAGAGAGATACTGCAACTGTCTGTGTTCTCTACAGCATTAACTTCAATCAGGATGCTTCCCTCATCTGTGTATCCAGTGACCATGGAACAGTCCATATTTTTGCTGCAGAAGACCCTAAGAGAAATAAGCAGTCAAGGTAGGGTTTGAGCCTTTCTGAAGCCTTGGGGGGGGCCTTGCCCTTCTTAATGGAGTTTAACACACTGGTCTTGTAAAGCAGTAGCAACTACCTGCACTACTGGAGGTGGTAAGGGTAATCTGCTGTGAAATTGCAGATTTAGGACTATGTAGCAACTGTCAAATTTCTTCTGTCTTGTGTGGAGCTCTAGAACTCCAGCAGGCAGTTAGAGGGGATTTTTAGTAGCTGTCTAGTAGCATGAAGATTGTGGACCCTTCATACAAAGCAATCTTCACTGAAATCAGTCCTTTTGACAGTTTTTGCAGTCACTTAAAAATATGAAGCCAGAAATGCAATTGTAGGGTCCCTCCTCCCTAGCAGGGAAACAGTCCAGTGGTACCTGACACTTAATAGAAGAAAATAAAGAGCTCATCCAAAAGCAGTTAGTGTGAACCCTGGGACTTGTTTAAACACACCAGCAGTTCTAAATCAACTCTAGTCAACACCTTACTAAGTTGTTAACAATTTTTCTCTTCCTTCTCTCTTCCAGCTTGGCCTCTGCCACCTTTCTCCCCAAGTACTTCAGTTCCAAATGGAGTTTTTCCAAATTCCAGGTTCCCTCAGGCTCTCCGTGCATTTGTGCCTTTGGAACAGAGCCAAATGCTGTCATAGGTAAGTGCTGGGGCTTCTGTCTGGAGAACCAGCTCCTGAACTGCACTGGCTTTGAGCTGGAGGGACTGCGCTGATGAAACCACCTTGCATGTCCCTGTCAGCAGAGAACAGGAGCTCTCACTGTGCCCAGGGGGGAAGGACAGGAGCCTGGGTGGAACACTGGGCTAACAGACACTGCACTAGGACTGACTTACCTCAGGCTCCTCCAGGGCACCTCTCTGAAGGTGCTATTGGTCAGCTTAAGCAATAGCTGAAGGAACAGAGTGGTACCTGGAACTGCTGAACTTAACCTCTTTGCTTTTGTTTCAGCAATATGTGCAGATGGCAGCTACTACAAGTTCTTATTCAACCAAAAAGGGGAATGCTCAAGGGATGTCTATGCTCAGTTTCTAGAAATGACAGATGACAAGCTTTGACTGAGTTGAGGAGTGCATGGTCAAAGTACTGCCTTGGCTGTTCCACATCTTTGGAAGGACAGTGTATGAATGTCCAGTACTGATCAAGTTTAGCAGACCTCACTGAGAAGCCTCACCCCAAACATGATCACAAGCAGCTCTGAAGTAGTGGACTACGTATGTTTATTCTCATTTCTGCAAGTATTCATCATTAAAATCTCTTTGGGTTACTGTCATCAACTCAAGTTTTCAAGATGTGACTTTCAACAAGCTTGTGCCTATTGGGTTTCTCTTCTTTAAACTGTGAAATGACTTTAGGTTGAACACGAGTGCCTGCCACACTGACAGAGCTCCAGGGGCTGTACAAATGTGCAGCTAGCCTTAGGAAAAGGGATGTAAAAACCAGAAGATTTTTAGGCATTGCTTTACTTCCACTGGCTGGCTGGGAGTGGGGGTAATACTGTGGATCGTGCTCGAATAAACTTCTGCCAGCTTGGCCAGGAGCAGAGGTGCTGCCTTCTCCCTTCCCTGAGCACATCCTAGAGGATCAGAGAAGAGGTGACAAGGGTGTAGCTGAACCCTGCTTGGCCTCTGACCTGGTGGGGGGGGTTGGGTGGTGATAGTCAGGTGGCCACAGCCTGCTGCTCCCCTGCACCTGCTGCTGGTGGCTGAGTTGAGCGATCAGGGCTACCTGTCAAAGATGCCAAACTGTACATAGCAGATGAAGGCACACTTGGGCACTGGCTGACCTAAGCTCTCCTCAGCGGGTGGAGCAAGCACCCAGGGCGCTCAGGCACCTGGAGATCCTGTAGTTAGAGAAGGAATCCCCTCTCCAAGGGAACAGCCCTTCCAGGTTTACAGCCCAGCCTTGGTCCCGGTGTGACAGCTGTGCCGACTGCTCCCTCCGCTGGGCTTCGTCGGGAAGACTGGACAGGCCACTTACACATCCAGCACAACGATGGAAGGAGGTGGCATGAAGTATAATGTCTCTGCAACAGCTTTAACCTTGCAAACTGTGTTATTGTTTGAGATGTTGCATACTAAATACTGTTGGCACAGGGACAGTTAGACTAAACCATCTGACTTGTACACTCTTCCCACAATGTTCCATGGCTATTAGCATTTACTGCTGAACTAAGGCACATGATCCTAAACTAGAAACTGAAATAGACACAAGCTTTCCGTTCATGGCACTAACTGCTGGGGGAGGGAAGTCTTGCTCTTCTGAAACGTCATTTCAGATGCTTCAACTCTGGACATGCCAGTTCACTCTGAGATTGTTTAGCTGCAAACTCTAAATTGGAGAAGTTTCTTTCTTTTAGTGTCACTTAACATTCTGAGAACTAACTTCTACGCAGGTTTTGACGTCAAGTTTGCATGTTGCTTTTATGTGTATTTAATCCCCAGTTGTTTTGCACACTTCTTTGTAAGATGTTATTTCTTTTAAATAAAAGTGACTAATTTTGCTGTATTCACTGATGATGACAGGCAAAGTTCCTGTTGCTGTAGGTTTAGGGGAATAAGTATATGAGTAAAGAGTGGTGGCTGTTGAAGGACAGGAGCTGAATCATGCTGCCCATGCTACATCACCAGAGGACAAAAGTCCACAGACATAACTACAGTGGTATTTATACCAAAACAGGTCCCAACTGCCAGTGCAAACCAGTTGCTGCTCTGCATGTTTACCGTAGCTGCTGCTCTGAAGCTTCTTACCTTCTAACAGCTGTTATCAGTAGAAGGAGCAACTGGACAGTGCTGTCTCCCCAGAGCACTGCATGTGCAGGAAAGCATTAGAAACCATTCTCCAGGGATGATCTAAATCCTCTCTCTGGTACAGCTGTAAGCTGTTTGTTTATGGTTACTCAGATGTGCTCAATTTAAACAGCAAGGAAACTACTTTAACTAAAACATTAAGCTTTCTGCACTGTGCTTTGAAGGTTTTACATACCTTTATCTACTAAAGCACCATCCCTCTGCCCTCCTATTAAAGTCACCCTATAGCTGACCAGAGAGACTAGGAGCATATTTCTTGGTTGATTAATACTCTAACAAACTTGTAAAACTTCCCATAAACAGCAAGAATGAAAATGACACCAACTGCACATGCAGACAAGGCTGCTGCACTAATGATGGAGCCCCTTACTACACACCAAAGCATAGTTAACTTCCAATTCCTCTCCTTGTACTACTGCTTGCAAATCCTGAGCTTTAAGAATACAGACTATTTCACAGGGATAGAAAAATCAGGTAAAAGAATGAGTCTGCCCACCTGGTGCTGGCTCCAGGTTCCTCTGCCAGTTCTTCATCACATCACTTTCTGCTGTACTGCATTATGCAGGTTAACTTTAAGCAAAATCTGGATTAAGTAAGATAAAGGATAAACATACCTCTCCAGTCAGCACAGAACAGTACTTTAGCTAGTCAGTCACTTTTTGGAAAAGTAAGTAATACTTTAAGTATTAACCCATCTATCTATCTCTCCACCAGGTTGATTTATTTATGCTGCTGCACAGTGGCAGGATCCAGATACATTGTGCAGCTCAGCTCAGCCCCAAGGCTGGTGGCAGCAAGCTGGCTGTGCTGTGCTGTGGAGTGCAGCAGTGATACTCTAACAGGGGCTGGGCCATGCAGGGAAAGAAAGGCCCAGCCTTGCTCCTGGACAGGATGGTGAGGAATCCCCTTCCCCAAAGAGGGGCATGCACTTTACAGGAGACAGGTTTTTAAAGACCAGAATAAGCAAGCAGTCACCTTTCAAACTTACCCTGCCCTGCCTGAGGCTGCAGAACAACACGGGGCCAAGGCAAGCTGTCAGAAATCTACTTGCTGTGACAAAAGAGGAGCACGTAGATTTTAAAACATCAAGTTGTCAGCTTAAGCTGAGTGTGACAGTCCATGAGTCCCCACAGCATTTAGTCCTTTAAGAACAGCTGTAACTCTTAGCTAGAGCTGTGGCTTGGAAGCCAGCCCTGCACCAGGGAGAGCCCTGCTGACCAGAGGGGAAGAGGGAGTGGTGCAGGCTGTGTGCATCTGTGAGGAAAGGGCAGATCTGTTGCACAACAAGTCTACAATAGGACTATTCCTGAAAAGCAGTGTGTTTGCAGCAGCACCAGCTATTTAAGCACATGGATTATAATTTTTTTTTATAATAATGATTGCATTCTCTCCCTCTGTTTTGCTATTTCTTTCCACACTACCTGTGCCACAGTTCAAAATCCTGAAAGGAAAACTAAAGATCAGCCAGGGCATAAAACTCTGTGGTAACTCCAGGCATTTGCCAGCAGGAGCCACAGAATAGGAGTGTGTGTTTCTGAACCTTCAGGTATTCACATTACTGATTAATCTTGTGTTTTCTCCTGTAAACTCAGAGGATGAGAGACACAAGCCTAGTCCTGAATGTAGGCCAGGAGCGTGGCAGACACTGCTGACCCACATACAAAGGCTACAGAACAACGTGTGCTTCAGAAGGACCTTCCTGGAGTCACGTGCTGGAGAATCCACCTTTTCCTTATTAAGCCATTCCAGCGCCCCTGGTTTACTGCCCTTTCTCCCAGCCCAGGGTTGTGTTTGTTTAAACAAGCCAATATTCTGGTCTGTAAGAGATCCTGTGGAATTTCACACAATAGTCCATTCTCTTTGTTAGAAGGAACAGGTTATGCTCTTTCAGTTTCAAATACTTCAGCCCCTTACTATGATTTTGTAGCCCTCCTTTGATTTCTCCCCAAAGTTTAAAAGCACTGACATGAAAACCTGACCCAACATTCTACCAAGTTTCTCTAGTACTTCAGACAAAAGTGGTTCCCAACTCTGGGGAGAAACACAAAGAAAATAACTAATGCATAAAAAGAGGATCAGGAACCAAACCAACACTAATGAAAATGATTCCAGAAAGCATACACCTCATTAAGCTTGTTTACAAACATGACCATCCCTCTGTTCTCATGGCAGCCTGTGCTGAATCCATACCTTTGTGGGTCTTTAAAGTCAAATCACTGAACTAATGCAAATCCCCGGCTACATATCTGTAATCAGCCCCAAATGCTTACACAACTTCTAGAAGAAAGAGACTCTTTGATACAAAAAATAATTCAAAGTCCTGCTTGACTAAGAGGAAAGAAAACAAACAGTATCAGAAGCAAGAGTAAAGCTTCTTTTCATCTGCCAGTCCACAAATAAGATCAAGAAGAACCTGGTGGTTAAAAGCAACCTCTGCACTTCATAATTTCAGACACTCCCTTGGATCAAGTAATTTTGGGTCAGACACTGTAGGGTTCTTAGTAAGAATGTCAAACTGTATTAGTTAAGATGTGTATAGGAAGGTGTCCATCAGGTTAGTAGAAAGCACTCAATTTAGTGTAAATTATATCTATACACACACACTAGGTATTTTTAGGCAAATATCTATCTCACGCATATATAAAATCACAACAACTCAGTCTTTATTGATGACTACCAGCCACTCAAAATTTACCTTCTGGGGAAAATTAAATCAAAATACAAACCACAGACCTGAAGACAGATTGTTAAAACTTCAAGTTCCACTTCTGGATTTTAAGTCATTATAAACCTCAACATTTTAAAGTGAACCTGTATTGCAACAACCATGCAGGTAGAGGCAAAATCTCCCTGGTTCTGCCTCTAGTACAGCAATTTGTACTGTGGTTTATGAAGTGCTTTTGCAGGTATCTTTGGGGATTAGCATGGTACAGGCCAAATCAGCACAATTAAAAATGGTCTAATAAAGACTGCTAGCATTGTGGTCAATACACTGCAGTGTGGGCAGGGAGGAGCCAGCAGCTCAGAACTGAGACTAACTGCACCCATCAAAAGGAATTAGTCTTCACCCACCGTCCCCACTCTTGTTTGAGCACTGGGTACCACTTGGATGGACCACACAACATCTTACAGCCACTCTTACAACAGCCAACACAAGGGCAGAACTGCCACATCCAAAAGGAGGACTATTCCCCTTCCCAGGAGACATTCCCAAACCTGCCAGGACCAGGAGCCACTGCCACAAGCAGCTGGATCAGACCCAAAGCTGGCCTAAGGACAGGGAAAGGGATCTCATGCAAGAAGGGCAGAATATGCTGGCAGTGGAGATGTAGTGACCTTTGTCACTAGAAGCAAATGCATGCCTGAGCCTCTGTATGTTAGACTTTGTGCCTTTTTCAAAGTCATTTTGAAGACTACACAAAGGCTGACTCTTAACAGAAAGAACACTGAACAGGTACAGCTTAGAAGGGGCACAGAAGGAACTAACCATGTGTCAGAGAACACAAAAGGTAACTAGAAAGTGAACATCAGTTCCTGAAGAGAGGTCAGATCTCTGTGCACATGAACCGCCTGAAGAAACGCTGCATTTCCAAAAGATCACATTGACCCTGGGAGCCCAGGATGATTGGCATCAAGGCCAATTTGAGAAAGGTCACGAGCATCCCTGCAGAAGCAGCAGCACAAGAGGAGTCTCATTCAGCCCTTGCTGCTATGCTGTAACCATCACTGAATTAATAGTGGGAAGCACACAAATACACAGAAAACAAGGGAGCAGCTTTGTTTCAACAAGCCAGTGGCTCAGTTCAGTAGGGCCTGACACAGAAGAGAGAACAGTCTGCATTATATAGAACCACTGGAGATTACCCTGTGTGAGCACTCCTCAAGAGCACCAGAAGCACAGCTCAGGCTGGGTTATGTTTAGGCAAGAACATGAGCAGTTTCCTCACGTCCTACAGGTGCTGCAGAGGGTTCACCCCTCTGAACAAAGGTGTGTCCTTGGGCCAAACTCCACACGCAGCACCAAGGGCAAACCACCACCAAATCACAGAACCAGGACCCAGACTATGTCCTCATCTCCCCCTCTGCCCAGCAGGACACCTCATACAGCTTGACAGAATGGGAATGGGAGGGCAGGGGTTGGAAGGGACCTCTGAGGATCACCTAGTCCAACCCAGCCTGACTCCTGCTAATGGACAGTCATGATCACCTTGGCCTGTTTGGGCCAATACCCGACCCTGTGTGCTGCCAAGATAAATTGGATCAATCACCCCAAAGCATACATTAATACTTCAAAGACACTTGTTGAGTCATTCCAACTGAGTTAATTTGCTGAATAAAATTTAATTTTATTTAAAAAAATCTTATACACTATTATTCACCTAGCCCTAGTTGTGAACAGATTCTCACTTCTGAAAATAAACCACATTCTAGTCAATTCATTCAACACCAAATTAAATTACTAGTACTGGATAGTTTTTCTCTTAAAAAAAGTTATGTTAAAACTTTACTTCTTTTTATTTTTAAAACCTCTAAAGAAAACGTTGCAATTGTACAGAAATGTTTCTTTTCAGGTTATGTTTTTCTAATGCCTGTTAGAAACTCAGCTTGTGTAGAGGGGTTTTTCATAGCTTTTTAATTTGCATTATCTGCAGAGACATCGTAACAGTTCCATTTTGTGGATGAACACAAAACTTATACAGATTTCTCGTATTTGGTCTTTAGGTAAATAGTTCCCAAAAGCTGCCTAAATAAACCACTCCAAACTGTTCAGTCCATCCTGAAAATACAGTTCTTTCCTTTCCCTGTGGGAAAGGAAATATAAATAATGCATCATTAATACAGAAAATGACAGAAATCAGAGTCAAATTAAGCCAACTATCTAGCTTTCACTCCCCTTACTGCATGAGGAAATAAGACGTTATGTGAATTAAAGACTGAACAGCAGCCTCACCTTTAAATTTGAGTTTGAAAGGTAAAGTGGAATCTATTACCACAATTCAAGTGAGAAATTACCAATACATTTTTAAATGTTCAACTGCAGAACACACACTTAAAAAACAAAAGAAAATTCTTATAGTAATAGGGTAGCCACTGCTAGAAACCCCACAACAGCTACTCCTGACAGAGACCCCGGAAGGTCGGTGTATGACATCCAAAGTGTTATGGAGAAACTGGTCAGATTAATTGCTACTGATGGGTGCTGAAGCTTAAAAATATCGAATATAGCTCTGACAAGATAATTTTACTCTCTTTAAAAGGACTTGTGATAAAGAATTTCCTCTTTCTAAATGAAGAACAGTCTGTTATCTTAAACATACACAATATTAAGCGAGACTCTCGTTTTACTTTAGACTGGAAAAATATGCCAGGGACAGTCAAAGTCAACACAAAGTAACAAACAGCAAAAGGTAGCAGAAAGAGAAACAGGTAAGTGCAGCTCTGGTCAAATTCATAGCAGTTCTTTACGTCAGTTAACGGCTCATTTACATCGTAATTTCTAATCAGTTACATGCAAGCCCAAAGAAGCATTTGATCACTACACATGGTAATAAAATTTGATTAAATTTATCAGGCAACTGCTAAAATATGAAAATTTGCAGATGTAATAAAGTAGCTTTATCTGAACTTTAACAGGACAGACAAAAGTAAATCATTCCATCGGTTAAAAAAACCCTACATTCAGTTTTTTACCAAACAAAATTTCACATGAAAAGTATTGTGTGATTCCAAAGTTTCTGGAGTAGAAATGGAGTGATTTGAAATGTCAAAGACCCCATTGTTTTGCAAAGAAATGAAAATACACCTCAAAAATTTCTAATTCCACATGTGAACAACAAAATACTGCATATCTACCAACAACTGCATCGGGTAGGTCGTTATGAAAGGCTAGCTGCCAAGATGTAGGAAATGGCTCCTTGCCTCTGTTCCCTTTGAGGAATATACAATCGTTTGAAACCAGTTCACACTAAGCGCTTATCATGCTGCCGTTACACTGAGATCCTCAGTCCTTAGGATAATCTGATCGAGACTGTTTTAAAGCTGCAGCCCTCCCCAGCACTGTACTTCTCAGCGTACACAGTTCAGTAGGGGGCAGAGAGGAGCGGGGGTCACAGCCTCTGGAACAAGATGGTTTGCAGTTTGACTTTAAATTACCAAGTTTTAAGGCCACCTGTGTTGGGTTTTTTTTTCAGTGCTGGAAGTTGAAGTCTGATCACAGGGCCCCTTTCCCCACTGCGTGAGAACATGTTCCAACGTTTTAGGTGTTATGGTTAAGTGTCTCCTTTTGGCACCGTGGAGTTTATGGTTTGTTTTTAAAAGAAAAAAAAAAAAGAAAACTCCCCTAAGTTTCTAGTTCTGGCTGCCTTTATCACTCACTGCCACAGGAGGGGTGTCCACGTTAACTGCTATCACTATGCTCTCTCCATCCTCTGTTTTGATCCGTTTGAGGTCCTGCTGTTCCGCCTGGTCTCCGTTCTGGCGCTTGGTGGGAAGCGATGCCGAGGCAGACGCGTGGGTTGCTAACATATGCAAAGGGCTTGCAGCAGCTGTAAAAAGATAATAAAAACTTCAGCACCCTAATCCTTGTCAAAACAGATGATCCTGAAAGCAAACTTGCATTTTCATTAAAATGATCCATTCCTTCCTCCTGGTACTACGTGAGGGATCAGCAATCCCAGCTGAGATCCAGGTCTAATTGTCCAACCTCTGCACAAACCTGAAGGGCAGTTTCCCCAATGCTGCCCAAATCACTCGGCGTTCACGCAGATCTAGACAAAGGTGGGAGAGCAGGGAAGCATCTGCACGTTGACAGTGAGGAGCTGAAGACAGAGATGGATGAGATGGATGAAATGGCTGAAAGCCAATCTGCACTGTGAGTTGTGACAGATCTGGGAAGTAAATTCAACACCCCCCTTCAGAAGGTTCTGACCATGTCTGTGGATCACTGCAGAATGCAGGGGCCTGGAAGGAGAGCACCACCAGGTCACGATTAGCTGCGGCCAGCGGCTCTTTAAGGAAAGCTATGTGAGACACACACATCTCAGGCAGCGATTCCTCTTGGACAGATAAGGAGGCATTTACCCACAGTGTAAGGAAAAGGCAGAGCTTTAACAAGCAGCAGTGTCAAGAAGCGATGCATTCGATTAGATTCAAGTGCGCACCTGAATCTGAGCAACAGAAATGTATGCAAGTCATACACCCTAGACAAGATTTTAATCTACCTCATTCTATGGAAGAGACAGTCCATGGCACCATTAATGGGCAAGTACAGTCCTTCAAACCTTCTGAGACATCCAAAGGCTCCTTTACTTGTTTTTAGCAGTCTGTTTCTCAGCATCAACTCTGACTTTATTGAACCAGCTATTCAGATGTCTTTGAAAACAATGCAAAGTACTAATTATGTATTTACTCATTCATTGCATTTCAGGAAAATTTATCTAACTGTTCTCAAATCACCTCCTTTATTACACACAAGTTATTACAGCATTCCCTGCTAGTGGAGCCTAAACATCAACTCCACACAGAAGCAAGCTGCCCTAGAGAATATCCAGACGATCACCTCTGCATGTGACCAAACTGTTTTGTACTTAGTATTTACTGGTAGAACAAGTACTTCAGAAAACATTTACCTGACACATAAAACTTCACTACAACTGTAAAATAATTTCTTGCCTCTCAACAGTCATTCTGCTTCTATCAGGAAAGCCATTCCTTGTAGAACTTCTGCACATAAGCCATACAAGGAGTTACTTCTGCATAAAATGCCTTACTGCACACTTAGTGTTACTTACATTAAAAAAAAAATTAAAAAGTAGTTTACCCCCTCATCTTCAAACACACATTAAGACTATTACTGCATTATTCACTCCAGGGGCTCTTGAGTAGAAAAGAGACTTGCTGGCTGCAGCCAAAACTGCTGTGTGGAAGTACAAAATACACAAGAGAGAACTGATGTTTGAAATCTACACTAAAAGTCAAAATAAAGAATATCTAGTTACATAATTTTGTTCCACAATAAAAGATCTGAATTTATTTTTGACTTCACAGCTTTCAGTTAGACAGAGAGGCAGTAAAAAGTGCTGCCCAACTGTTTTTGCTGAGAGTAAGATTCAAAAGTACCTTCTTACTACAAAAAGAAAACGTCAGAACAACAGTAGCTGCTCTGGATTCATGAGCTTTCAGATTGCACAATCACCTTTCCCCAAAGATAAACACACACATACATGTGTGTAAATACAGATGTACGTGTGTGAATACAGATGTATTTGTAGACACACAGAAATCTGTGTTTCTGTAGGCCTAGTTCCCCTTTTAGATGCCTTGCCCAAGAATTAACTGGCTTCTTGATGGTTTAGGAGTTATCGTAACAGAGAGACTAGGACCTGGAACACGTCTCGCTTGCTGTTCAAACTGCAAACATCTCATGAGGTATTTTAGCTCAGGAATCTCAGGAGTGAAAGCTCCCATTGCTGCAGGCACACCCCTATCACACACAGGGGAATAGTGAGAAGCACAATTCTACTCCCACATTCAGCCACATTTCTTAAAGCCACTAGGCCTCCCTACCAAGGAAAGCGTGCTGAAATCAGTTCAGCTTTCAGAGAGCAACAAAGAGACACAAAAGAATTACTTCTTAACTTTTAAACATAACTTTTCAGTGTATTTCACGTGAGTGTCAGCTCAATTTATACACCCCTCTGACAAAAAAAAAAGTGCATGTGAATCTGACAGTGTTTGCTTTTGCTTTACTTAAGCTGGAAATGAAGTGGAAGCAAAGAGAACCCTAACCTCTAAATGTCAGTGATGGAAGAAGAGTAAGAAGGAAACAAAGAAGACCATACACTGTATTAGAAAGACTTCAGAGCACAAATGCAGGTATTAAATAGGTATAAGGTAGCTTAAAGCTACTTCTACAACTGTATTTTATTACAGCAAAGCTCCTTCAGTATCAGATAACATCTCAAAGTGAAACTGTTAGAACAAGCTGTATGCACCTGCAAAGGAGACCAAAACCTGAACGTTCTGTGAACAAGCATGAACATATGAAAATTATGAAAAAGTATTGCTGCCCACTCAGACTGCCAAGTCTGAGCAGAGAAAGATGGTATTCACACAAGAAGGATCTCAGAATCCTACAGAATTCTGGTCATTTTTAGTACAAGTTCAATAAAAACAGAATAAAAAGTAACAGTTCAAAAAGCAAACCCAGCAGCAAGTTCTGTCCTGTTTCCCTGTTGGTTGGTTCTTGACAAATCATCTGTGCAGCAATTACCATTTTAATGGCACTGCTTTACAGGAACTTATTTTAAAACTTGTTTATATCCTGAGTTTAAAGAGGAGGGAGGATGAGTTGTCATCACTAAGCACAAAGAGAATAAATATCTGGTCAGGTAATCATTGATCAAGAGAAACACTGGTTCTTGTCATCAGGGAGGCAACAATCCCTTACAAGGCTGTCATCTAATGCTTTTCAGTATAACTACAAAAGACATGAGAATTCAAAGACTCAGCACTGGCCAGGTTGAGGGGTTCACAGGTACAAAGCAACAGAACACCTTGAGAGGATACATACCAGCATTGCCCTGCCCTTGGATGGCAGTGGTGATGGGTACTATGTGCGTTCCGTTCTGCGTTACAGTTTTTATGGGTAGCTGGTGTTGACCTAGAGGTGCCTGTTGCACTATGGTAACTGTCTGTAAGGGGGTGGTCTGAGATGTCTGAATGATACGACTAGCAGCTCCTATTGCAGCATGACTAATAGCAGGTAGAGGCTCCACTTTAACTGAAAAACAGAAGAGAAAACATTGTTATCAAATGTTCAAGAACCATTTGTTTTCACTCAGCCAGCTCTCAGTGACAAAGTATACTCTTTATTACCAACTTCAACATAGCCAGGAAATTGTGATGCATAATCTTCAGTTTTAGCCAAGCATTTCTAATAATAATCCTTCTGTATAAAGAGCTAGCAAAACAACTAATCCCACAGGTTCTCACCTTTTACTTCCTTGTGGTCTCCATTCTCTTGAGGTTCTACCTTGGGCTGGGTTACCACTGCAGCTTGCGTGACTACTGCCTGTCCAGCTACAGTGTAAGTGTTTGCTGGTGCTAATCCAGTCACATTTGTGACAGACACAGCTGGTATCTGGTGGACAACATGAACTGTCTGAACTACAGGCTGCTGGGATGTTGATGTTGTCACAGGAGTTGCAACAGTGTAGGTGACAGGTTTAATAGTTTGTGGTAGCTGCCGTTGTACAGTAATTAAAACTGGTTGGCTAGATAGAGGTGATCCTACCAAAAGAGAGAGAAAAATTAGGCTGCTAATTTTAACTATTTCTTTAAACCCACTCATTCTTTTAAACTTAACTCTAAAGCCTCAGAGCATTAACAACCTCCTTCACTTAACGCCTGAATGATCCAGAAGACAAAATCAGACCATGAGGATTATGACACAGCTATTCCAAGTCACATACTCAAGGTTAAGTGCTGTATTAACTCAGTAAAACCCATATACCACCACCTGGGCCAAAGCTCACCACCACAATTATACTCCCAAAGCTATGTTTAAGAATCATTTAGTAACACTTCCTTCCATATGTTCCCATCTATATGTGCTTCAGGTGCTGTGTGGAGCATGTCTGCATTGGCAAATCTCTCAGCTCCCTTGGCTAGGAAAGGCTGGCACCTCTGCTCTATGACCATGTTTGCTTTCACCACAGAATGGTCTTTGGCTCTTCTGTAGTCAAGAAAATGGATGGCAATATATATAAACTGAGGTAATTAAACATATACATCCCTATCCCATCATGCCTTATATTCTTCCTTTTATTTTTTAAAGGAAATTTCTATCACACAATGTTATTCTCTCTTCTATCCTTTCAATCCTTTGTATCCTCACCTTTGAAAAGATGACATGACCACAGATGTGTGCAAGATGTTTGCTTATTTCTGTAACATATGTAACATAAAAGTTTTGTGGGTTTTGTTTGTTTTCTTCCTAAACCAGAAAGAACATGTTTTGAAAAGAACTGACAAGTGTTAGAGGACAGGACACTCCTATACAGGAGAGAAGCACAACCTCTGCTTAGTAACAAAGGGACCATGGTGCTGGAACAGCACACAGGCAACAGTCCATATGTCTGCAAACAATTTCCTTGGCATGTTGACATCAAAGAGTTGCTCTACATGTTAAGAGGTTAAAAATGTACCTTTTTGTGTCTGTGTATGTGAAGTCTTGGTAGTATTTATATATTAGCCCTCTCCCACCCCCTACCCCCAGACTTATTTCAGGACTCCTCACCTGGGGCACTCTGTGCAAATCGTGCTTCTTGTATTACCGCTAGTTTTGGCTGGATAGCACTAGACTCCGGTTCCATTGGGACTGGAGATCCTTCCCTGGACAGACTCTCGGGGGTCTGGACTCCACTGGAGTGTGCAGACAACACTCCAGAGTGATTAGGAGAGGCTGGGGCACTTCTGTATTTAAAAATGAAAGCAGCATCTGATGTGTTTTAACTCCTGAATTGTGAAAAACAGTGACCTTCCTCTAAAGAGACTATAACACAGCCGCCCACAGGAGGGCACCTCAGCCTTCTGGCCAGTACAGTTACAAACCAAAGCAGTTCTGATGATCTTTTACAAAGCTTCTGGTAGACAGGGACAGAATTTTAAAGCAAATACAGTTAATGGAGAAGTGGTGGCTGGAAGCCTCCTTAGGGAGAGTCTAAACAATCTGTGAAACATGAACGTTTCTTCTGGTGGAGAAGAATGAGGAACAAATCTAGTCTACAGGGCAAGTAACAAAAAGATCTGCACCAGCAGAAAGGTCATAACTTTACAGAGGGAATAACTTAAACCCATGTATTTCCCCACCATGAATTCTGTTTGAACGTTATCAAACTGAATATGTAATTGTCATCTCCAAGTTCTATAACATGGTAGCCAGTATTTGATCATTTTCTTTGCAAACAGTTTTAAAATACAGTGGAAGGCAGTTAGAAATTGAAATGATACTTCTATAAAAAACCCAAAGGTGCAGCAAGGCTTGCTCACATTAACCATGTGACAGTTAGCTGTGCAAACCGAGTCACTTCTTTAACACTAACAACAAGCATTAAACACAAGCCTAGTGTGTGGGGCAGCCTCCTAGCAAATCATACAGAATTCAAATACTAAGTCTGGATGAAATTAAATGACTGAACTTGTGACTGTATCCCAAACTATCAAGTCTGTGTCAGCCTGAAGATTAAACAACACCCGTAGTCTTTTGGTTCATCTGTTTTTCCTTACCTAGAAGACAGTGGTCCCAGAGGGGTTCTAAAGCAAGGTACTCCCCTAGGCCGCCTTTTCCTAAAAGCCTGCTCTATTAATTTGCTTTCAGAGGCAGGGTCTATCCTCCAGAATGAGCCTTTGCCTGGTTCTTCCTGGGAACGTGGTACTTTGATGAAATAACGATTCAGAGAGAGATTGTGACGTATTGAATTCTATGGAACATAAAAAAATATGTAGAATTCATATAACTTTTTCAAGTCAGAATGTGGCCTACTGCAGCAGTTTGTACTATAGGAGACTCAGGGTTCAGCTCTTTAATTCCTTAATTCAACAGAACTCAGAGCACTACAAAGGCAGTGCCATCAACCTGAAAGGACTCTTTCAGTTTTCAAATCTTTCCCAACAATTAAAAAACCAATATGCTAATGCAACAATAACAGGAATCCCATGGAGATTGCTACAAACTGTTACAACACTACAAATACTTCTGCAAAATGCAGTGGAAAAAAAAAAAAAAAGAAAAAATATCAGTCTTCATATACCACCCTTCCCCAGGTGTCAAAGAAAATGTCAGTTTGCTGTAGGAGGGCCAGTAAAATTCTGATTCTGATCTTATATGATAATCCTGTTACTGTTCCACAATACAGAAAGAAAAGGTTAAACCACACAAGTTCCAAATGCAACTAGATTGTTGGGAGTTCACCCACAGTCCAGCCTGTCTCAACACAGGAGCCAAGGATTTAGTGTGACTAGCAAAACAACAAATGGCAGTAGGTCCTAAACCAGCTCTTCAGCAAGACTCTAGTTTGCTGTAACACACGTAACTCCTCAGTCAGAGAGATGCAGAGAACTGCTAACACTCTGAAGTGGCTCCACCTGTGCTAGGCTTTGCACAAGTAAGACAACAGGGATACACATACTGAAATACTTGCGGGGAAACAGGGTGAAAAATGGAGAAAAAGCTTTACATTAACAAATGCTCTCAGAAAGTGGCAGAATTAAAGGCAAATCTTGCTCAAATGTCTGAGTTCGTGACCCTGATGGCAAGTTTAGAAAACCTAAAGCAATGATAACCATGTATGGTTTCTTAAATGCAAACTGATGAAACCAGAAATGGTTTTCCCTGCCAAAAATTGAAACTGAACTAGAAAGCCAAGAACATGTTTATAAATTGTATTTATTTCTCCATATGCTAGAACAAAAGAGCAGATCCAAATGTACCTGCTAAAATAAGTTCAAAGAGGAGTCTTCAAGTACTCAAAAAAATGAGAGCTTGATATAAATATCTCAGTACTGTTTATCTAGGTATAGAATTTGGATACTATACACAGGTATGTACTCTATGTTTTGAATAATAAGTGCATATGTAGCCTCAAGTTATTTAAAACATTTTTAAGTCACCCTAACTGCAGTAGGTAAAAGCTGGCAGAGCTGTTGACACCTGAGGTACACCTCAGTGTTCTAACAGTGCTTGATATGACTGGTGACCGAGTAGCATCTGATTTTCAGCTCTTCCTTTTGTTTTTAAGAATGGGTGCTAATTAAGTATTCCAGAACACACTATGTCTCCTGTGTCTGTCCCCTTGAAGGTTTTGTGAAGTGTTATACATCTAAATACACACACTGCTTTAAGGCAGAACTCTTTAACCATGCATTACATCATATGTGCATGTTTGGTTCCAGGATGCTTACAACAGAAGTGTTACATGCACAGACATTCAAGTTATTTCAGAACAGGAAGCAAAAAGCACCCCAAAATTTTATAAACAGATCCAGTTGCTAAACCAGATCTGTTGGTATGATTGCAGCCAGGATTCTGCAATGGTTTTGTGTCAAAGGGAAACAAAAGAGACTTCCTAGCCACAACACCTAGGTCCTTTACTAGCCAAACCATTAGAGGAACAGCTACATTCCCCACTAACCTTGGAATTTCTCTAAGAGTGATTCAACTTTCAGATGGGCCTGACAATAAGTAAGTATGCAGCCAGTATTTAAAAGTCTATTCCTCCACAGAGAAGGCAAATATTCTTCAGTCTGCTACTTGTACAGCAAGTCAAGTACTGACACTTCCTCACTTTTCCCCTCCCCCAGTCTCTCCAAATTTTACTTCTCTGAAAATAACTTCACAGCATGCCTGTGTTGCAGATCATGACTGTACTAAGCAGCCACACAGTGAAACTGATACTCCGTGATTGACAGTGCAGTCTGAACGTTACATGGGCAAACCGGCCAGTCCTGCCAATTGTGCTCTTCTGTCCTTTGCAGAAACCAAAAATCAGCAGCAAAGGCACTGAACCTTTATGTGCATCTGGAAAGCCTATGCCAGGCTGATTCATACTCAGTCATCCTGGCAAATGCTGAGGCTGGTTTCTTTAAAAGTGAAAAGAAAGCAGGAATTAATTCTACAGAATTGAAGGGTTTGGTCTAACTCAGTACAGAAACTACTAAGCTCCCAAACAGACTGTGTTACACAAATAAAAAAGGGCACATAACAGTGCAAGGTAAGGACAGAAAAGACACACTTCTTCCTTCATTGTATTTCATGGACAAGACCATTATTTTCAAACATACCTGAACTTGGATCATTTAATACCTTAATTTTATCTCAAGATAGCAACAGGGATGTTTACACCCTTTTTAAGCTACAGAACACAACCACAGTCCTAGATAGCATCCATACATTTCAATCCACTGTGCCAATTACACTTTTCTTCCCCAAAAGTGTCTACATACTCTTCCTAGAGGTTCAGAGAATACCACTCCATGACTAACACCGTATTTCAAACACAGAGTAATGTCAATTGCCTACTCTGCTGGAGAACTCACAATCAGGAAAGAGATAACACACTCATTTGACACAGTCTATTTATGAATGGCTGCTTGGCTCATCAAGTGACATCTTATGACCATTTATAGATGCCAGTATTACTCACAGCTAAACTAATCAAGCATTGCAGAAATCAGACTTACCTGCCAGCCCTTGTCTGCTGTCCTGTAGTACGGATAGTTTTTAGTTATGTGCGTATAAATTCCATTTAGTGTAAGCTGCTTATCAGGTGCCATTGTAATTGCTTGTACTATTAACTGTGCATAGGAGTAAGGTGGCTTAGAGTCGTCCTGTACAAGAGAAAGAGAAGTCTCCATCAATAAACTGTAAAGACATATATGCTCCTTTCTAAACCAGGAGTTACAAAACACAATTAATTTAAGACACTTTTGGATGACCAAGATCTTGAGGCAGGAAAAGAAACTAAGACAACTTTGCTCTTCTGATTAACAGATTTTAGGATAACATTAAAAATTTGGAGAAACACACATCAGTATTTTCAGCAGCCTATGAACAAATATATGACTGAAAATACACAGATCCTTCCCCAAAGGGAAGGGAGATAAATTAATCAAGCTCACATCTAATCACAAAAGCCTAAAAATTGTTTAATTTAAAGTCTGTAACATCAAATTATGAGTTAGTGCACATACTGTAGGAAACCAGATTTCCAAAGTCTTACATTCACTTAAGATGCAATTTATGGGACTGATTTCAAACAATGCTTACCTTTGGGCTATCTCCACCTGATGCTTCCTTGTCATTTTCTGACTGGGAATTGTCAGCCATTAAATGTAGGTCAGATGGTATTACACGACTCATTTTGTACCCTGAAGAGCCTGCACCACGGGGGCTAGATGGGCAGGAATTTGCAGCACTGTAGAGCATAAAAAGAAGATCCTACTATTTTGTTATACAGTATATCACCACATGATGTCTAATCAAAAAGCTCTTACTGCAGAAAAGCCCACTACCAGAGCTTCTAGGCTACAGTCAAAGGTCTGTCAGTATTTCCATTATAAGCCTCATCTTCTAACCCTTTCTAACTCACCCATAGGAATTAAAATCACTGCAGGAAGAAACCTGTCAAACGAAGCTTTCCTCCTCAAAGCAAAAAGGATTAACTGATTTATTAGGTTGCACTGTATTTGTGTAAGACTTGCCATCAGAAAAGTCCATTTTAACTACATAAGCAAGCACAAATTTTAAGACACTCATTTGAAACACAAAACACACATGAAATTTCTGCCATATGCTTGTATTCGGTCTGCTCAAAAAAGATCATCTCTCCTGTGTGGTATTTTTGCACAGTTGAGAAAATAGAGAGAGCAGTGAGGGAAAAAAAGGGCTGAGTCTCATCTAAATCTAAACCATTATTTTAAGTGTTTACAGAGATTTGCACACACAGACACATATAAGTATAAAACCCATAAACTAATCTATAAATGGGATGCATCAGCATCCACTCATCTCATTTAAGGCAGCATGAGGCCAACAAAGCAGATACACTGTTACAAAGCAAAAGACAGTGCCAAAGAGATGAAAGAAGTGTCTCTTGATACCTCACATTTTGCTATCCATCACAGAAACACAAAGATAAAAATTGCATGTAATTCCACTGTAAGATCTTTCTGACAGCTGCCCCCCTGCCTTGCACAGTCCTCAGGAACCACAGCTGCACAGTCAGTTTTCTTCCACCATTTCCATTTAGCCAACAGGGAAAAGACAGTCAGTGGGTGATGTCTGTCCCCTTCTCCCCAAAAAATTCTGTCAGCTCTCTACAATGATGCATACTCTTCAGCAATTCATCCAGTAACTGATTTCAACAGAGTCCTCAGAAATTCCAGAAAGGCTAATTACAAATTAGAAAGACAAAGCCTGCTATAGCCCCAGAACCAGCCCTCAAAGACAATCTTTAACTTAACTTGAATCTCTGGTTCAAAACACTGAGGAACAAATAAAGCTGGAGAATGTTATTTATACAATAAAGCCTTATCAAATCTACATCTATCAAGTCCTGTTTTCTTGCCTGGCCTCAAGTTTTTTTGTTACCTCCCTTTTTACATATAGAAACAAGGAAGGCATTGTAGATTGGGATATATATATACGTGTGAAGTATTCTTCAAATTTCACCTCACGAGAAATCCACCAACAATTTGCTCCTGGTGATACACTAGACAAGGGAGATTGGATTTAAGTGTTGTATGGAAGAATCCTCAATTAGAGCCAAAACTTGCAACTAATTTCTTTTTTGAAATATAGGTCAGTGCTGTTCTATATTTTCCCATATCAACTGACAACATCCCTCTGCAGCACTCACTTTAGCATGTATTGACAAAGCAACACATATGGTATAATCAAAGCAAGTTTACAAGTCTTCTATGAAACAGGATGATTTGAAGAGAAACTGACAAGCTTTGCTCTCAAAATAGACTTAAAACTGTAGTTTTTTTCAACCCATAATAAACTGTACTCAACAGGTGAATGAAAGCCCTGAAGAGAATTACAAAATTCATAGTGAGGCAGAGACTGTGGTGATGCTGCAAGATTATCTGAAATATTTATGAGCTGCTCTGTAATTTCTTGGATAAGTTATGTTTTCCCTGAATTTTAATAAGCAAGCAAACCTGTTATACAGTCAAGCCTAGGTCTCTTTTCTCTCTATTTCCACCATTTATATAGACCTCATTAAACAACACAATATTGAGATCAAGACTGTGGCAAGCATGAAAGGAGTCAATTATCCTTACATTCAAATTTCATTAACAAGATCTACTTTCTTAAAAATCAAGCACTCAAATGAAGATACAAGAAGTGAGAGGGGAAGAAAAAACTTTCAAAAGCAGGTATGTGAGTTTGAAACACAACTTTTAGTGCCTTTACATGACATTTTTGCTCCTGAACTTCCTATGAGTTTTTAAAATTGTATCCAACCTGATTTTACCGGTTTGTGAGGAGAGCTCACTTATCTTTGAGTTTGGTCCCAAGTAACAAATTGGACAATGTCTACAATTACCAAATGAAGCAGCACAGGAAGTAAAAAACCCAAAATAACCTCTCCTGCAGAAGACTTCCCTACACTAAGCTTCCCATCTTCCATTGCATTTTAAGGAAAACATCTGTTGTCTTCCAGCAATGACTAATCAAATAACAAACCTCATGATGTAAAAGATCAGGCTGTTTTCCACACGATTGATAACCAAACCCCATCTTTTCTGATCATAAACTTCAGGAGGACAGTAACTCATCAGAACGTTTACAAATGGTATCATTTAGATTTATCTCATTTTAAATGTTGCCATAAGCATAGAGGAGTAAAAAGCAATCTAAGTCATCTGGAAAGCAAGACAAATATATGTTTCTCTGCTGTTCAAAGAGTACCAGGCTCCTGAGCAAACTGTTACACATTTAACATACTCATTTGAATATTTAAGGCTGCTCATGCAACTGTCTTATTAGTTAGCAGAGTGGTTGTTTTCTCCAAGGCAGGTAATGCTGAGCTTCAGCTAAACATTTACCACAGGAACAAAATACTTAGAATAGCTGCCTCCAGACTGTAATCATGCATTGCCCTGTATCCAATCTGCAGGGTTTAAATACCTGATAGTTCCTGTGGGAGAAGGGAGAGGGCTGATCAGGTGAGCCATGTTGTCTGGAATGTTTATTGTTAAGGGAGAGATCTGGGGTTGCACAGGCTTCACTGGAGACTCCGGGGCCTCCTGTTTTTCTCTCTTTTCATTGGACAGAGCTGTGAATGTTATCTTGATGTTTGTGCTGGGAAACCTGAAAGTACAGCTGAAAAATAAAAAAAAAAACACCAACAGAAATACATAAGCCACTTGTTTACAGAATGTGAGGTTTTCTGCATAACTGGCACTTGCCACCCAACCTTATTTAAACCTGAAAAGCTACAGTATCTTATGTAATTACCTGTAACCATCTTCATTTTACAGATCACACAGGAAGGTTAGCATGACCCCAAAAAGATGCCCAAGTAAGTGATTTCAAAATTTGGAAGGAAAGACAAGCAAATGTAATTCTTTGTAACAAGGACTATTTATGCATTGTCTCTAAATTTCTCAGTGATCATCCTGATCTTGCAGCTAACCCTAAAAGAACCACTCATTTGAAAACAAAAGGTTATTATTTTATGATGTCAAAGAATGGCTTTGGCAAATGAACAAACAGGTCCAAGATACTAAACTTAGTCAGAAGCATAACTGGTGGAGAGTGTGAGGTTTACTCAGTTTCACAGACTGGTCTAACTAAAAGATTTGGTTTCTTTTTTCTTAAAATACTTATTAATTCAAGACATATCAGTTCTAATTCTGATCATTTACAGAGTATATTGCTGGTAAAGTACTATATTCACATTTTTTATTTTAGCTGAATTTAAGAGCCAAATTCAAGAAATTGCCCAATTTCATGTATTACCATGGCCAAATTCAGACTAATGATAAATTAACAATGCACAATTGTTTAAAAATTTGGATAATACAACGAATGCACCATTGAGTATTTTCCTTTTTCCTTCTCTGTATACAGCATTTAGAAATTAACCCAATTAACAGAACAGGCTATTTATAACTTCTCAGTAAATAAACGGATTGAGCAAACAAGAAACTTGATTTTCTCTCAATAAAGGCATCTATAAAAATACAGTTCAAATCTCCTCTTTCTTGAGCTGTTAGGCTACACTCAGCACTAAACCCACAATTAAATTAACACACCTCTTCCACTTGACAAAAAGGACTTTCCAACAACACAACACACAGGAAAAAAACCCAAACCCTTAGACTACGTTGGTGGTTTATAAGTGACTCTAAGTAGATCTAGTTTTATAAAGGAAGGAAACAACAGCTGGAACAGACCTAACAAACGTAGCTATGAATGGAAGATACAGACTGTAAAAAAAGAGTGATCATTTGTCTGGAAAAGTAGATGAAAACATTAAAGTGATGTAAGAATTGGAAGGAACACTCAGCTGTGGAGTACCCTTACAAACACTGTCATGTGCTTTGGTTTTCATTCCTTAAAATTAATCTAAGGATGTTTATAGAACAAAGGCAGCATTTTCTTTTCAATACATCTCTTGCCACGTGCACCACAGCAATTCTTTTTTCCTACAATGCACACCCAAGGATCAGGAAAAAGAGAAAGAATCAACAATGACCTTCCCTTGCTCTCAGACTTACTTCTCAGTATGGCCCAGGCCCGTGTTTAACAGACGACCTATTTCTGAAACATGCTCCATGGACTAAATTAGGAACAGAATCTATGCCAAAAACCTGCACATGTATTTCAGCAAGACAGAGAAATGGACCAATTTCTGGCTTCTTTTTTAAGTATCTTCAGTACAACTCATTTCTTTGCTTTTCCCAGTATAAAGGGTTTTTTGCTCATATTGTTATAGTGACAATTGAAAGAGGTCCCAGCTGTTTTGCTAAGAGTGTTTTCTGAACATTTCAGTCCACCAACAATAATGGCAACACTACTCCCCAAGTGTATGTGAAGATGGCAGCCAGAGGCATCCTGTTTGCTGAAAGATTAAATAAAAATTCCTCTGAGAAAGTGAACAACGTGTTCAACACAGAGACAGGTTTAAATTGTAGTTCATTCACAATATCCACACTTAAAAGAATTCTGTTCATTTCTTGATTATCTGGAGTTTTTCCCTTGTGCTTCCTGCAGAGAAGCCCAAAGAAGGGCAGTGTGATCTACGAAACTGCTGCAGAGGTTCTAACTGAAATACCACTCAGGATCCTAGGTCACTCTGGGTTAACTACTGGAAAACAGACAAGAAGCATCAAATCATTGCAAACTGATCTGCAACTCTTACTATCTCTACAACCATCTCTACAACCTCCAGCTAAATGGAGACATGCTCATCTCAGAACTACTTCTAAAGAGTTTAGCAACTTTGTAAGGTGTCAGGTTAAGTGCCTTGTGTGAAAATGTGCATAGCCTAGCTTTGTCACATCTGTATAGCTAATATTTTCTCACTTCCCCTCAGCAGTTCTGTCTGTAGTGCAGGGAAAAGCTGATTATACACTTGTAATTCTGCCTACATGAAAATTCATCTGATTGAAAATAAGGAATTCCATCCTCTCTCCCTCTGGGAAGCCTAAACATAGAAGTAGGAATTCAATTTTCTCCCTGTACATAAATCTTCCTATGACACTCAGTGCCTCAGTATCCACTGAATTATTCTGGTTTTATTGCCTTTGAAGAACCAGGACAGAACTTATACAGAAGCTGCCATTCCACTGTTCTTTCATCAGCACCTCCAGATTTTACATTCAAATAGGTTATGGGGGCTCAGCACTAATAACTCCCTAAGTTATGGCAGTTACAACTGTATAGTTTGGTTCTTTCACATCGATCATGACATTGAACATCAGCGAACTTAAGCATCTCTCTGTATTTTAAACAGATCTAAGAGAGTAACAAGGCAAGAGTTTTCAAACTCTTATTTATATATTGAAAGCCAAGAAGAGCTTCAACTTTAGAAGAACCCCAGTTAGCAACTGGGAGATTGCTTTTGTCTGTTTTTCACATGAGCAACAGTGTAACTAACTTAAAGAGAAACTCAGCTACTTAACAGCATCCGTACTGCTAAACGGACCTTTCTCAACTTGGGTTTTCTCTGACAGTGTAGCAGGGCAAGATGATGCTACTTGTACTTCCTTCTCCCCTACTTCAATCACTGAACTAACAAGAAAACCCACTGAAATCACTGGATGCCTAATATGGTTTCCCTTCCATGGAAGGGAGATTCGAAACTATTCCCTTTTCTAATTCCTCTTACATACTTATTACTCACCTCTCAACTGGCCTTTCCCCATCACTCCAATAAAAATGATCCTCACAGTCCATTACTCTATTTATACTTCTGGTAGAAGACAGGCACACTTTGAAGCTTCAGTCTCCAGTAAAATAATACAGTGCACATTTCCAGGATCACTTCTGATTCAATTGTATTTTTGAAGTCAAGCAAAAATTGGGGTTTTTTACATCATTCAGATAAAACTACAGAGAAATGACTTTGGAAGTGATCTCTAAGGTCTCTGGCCCAACCTCCTGCTAAAAGGAGAGCTATCTTCCAAGTGACACCAGGTTGCTCAGGTTCTTGTCTAATCAAATTTGAAAGCCTTCCAAGGATAGAATTGGACAATTCATTATTGTAGTTAGCCACTCTAATGGTGAAGGGGTTTTCTTATTTGTCCAGGTATAATTCCTTAGTCGTAACTTGCTACAGCTACTTGTCCTCACACTGTGAGCCTCAAGCACACGTAGCTCCATCTTTTCTACAATTACCCTTTAGGGAGGGGAAAACTGCAATAATTGGATCCACCCTTGTGTTTTTCCAGGCTAAATAAATAAATATGTCCTTTGGCCCCACCTCATATGCCATATGTGCCAGATCCCTAAGCATCTCAGTAGCCCTCCCCTCATCTCTCCAGTTTGTCATCAGTTTTGTTTCTATCGAGGGCCAAAAGTCAGACACTGTTACCGCTAGTCCAAGGCCAGCCTCCATCATCACAAGGGTGCACTGCTGAAACACAGACAACCTCCTCTCCCCCAGGACTCCTCAGACCTCCTCTGGTGAGGAGAGCTGCTCCCCAGCCAGGCATTCCCAGATGTTACCCACCCCACATTTATCTTTGCTGAACTTCACAAGATTCCTGTCAGTCTGCTCCTCCAGCTTGTCAGTGTCCTTCCAGATGACAGCCCTGCCCTCCAGCATATTAACCATTCCCCGCCCCCAATTCAGCATCATCTGTGACCTGCAACAGGCACTCACTGTCCCATATCCCAGGTCACTGACAAGTAATAGCACTGACCTCAATTCTACAAGGTTAGAAAGCCACCCAAGAGCACCACTTCCTTTGTGCTGTTCTACCTAACATCTGCCAATGCAATCTAAGACCAGCATGTCCAAAGTGGGCAGTGTTCGAGTTTCCATAGGAACACAGTCCTTGGAAATAACAATTTGTATGACTTCCTGCTAATGCTGAATTTCAGTATGAAAGAACAAGGACCACAATTTCATTTTTTCTCCATTTGCTGCTTCATTTATTATTGATTTCATCACAATGGATTATTAGGAAATTAATTATAAATTAAACTAGATCTAACTATTGGTTCTTAACCTATTTTTAAATAAGCGAGGCTTAAAAGATTCACAAAAAAACAACCAGAAATACCATGGAAGTAAAAAAAACCTCCAAAAGTTGGAAGAACCATTACATACAATTTTGGTCTTCGTAAAGTCTGTGTACTGTGCCTTCATCTCCAGAGAAAAAGGTGCATCTCTAAAGAAAGAGCTGAGCTCGGTTCCTCTCTCAGACAAAACTGACACACAGAACACTAGGAAATCTCTAAGGAGATGAACTCCATGTCTTGGAGATACCTGAAAAAAAATTCACTTCTGTTAAAATTGGAGAAAAGCAACAATTGCCATACCAAGGAGAAAGTGGCTGCTTCACTCAGCCTACCCTTTTCCAGAAGAAACATAATTACATTTTCTAACTTCGTCATCTTCTGAATTTTACACCGAAAGGTTTCTGACTGCTGAACACCAAAGGCAGGCATACTAAATTATTCACAGCCAGAATTTATTTTTAAGACTTTGGGCTGTGTTTAACTGAACTGCAAGTCAATACTGCAGCCCATTTCCAGGACAGAATCATCACCTCCAGACCCAAACAGAATCAACAAACCCAAAACTTATTAAAAAGAGAAACTAAACTGAACTGCTTCAAAGCAGAGTCAAAACTTGAAGGCATCTTGAAGTACCCAACAGTTAAAAATCTGAGCTTCCAGACTAATAACAAAGGTAGATACATAAATCCATCCAAGATATTACAATCTTAAATAGCCTCCTGAAAAGTCCAAGCACTAAATTACTACTAAAGCATAGGTTATTAGAAAAAAAAGAGCCACCATTTTTTTGTAGCAGGCATTTCCTTGACTCTTTAAACACAAATAACTGCTCAGAGGTTTGTCTTACAGTCTTTTCTAGGATTACATTAAAAAGTGCAGCTGTAAAACCTACCCATAGTAAGAAAAATGCTAAGAGTATAGGGAAATTTATAATGGATACACTGAAAAAGGGTGATCCAGTATATTATACTACTAACCAGATTATAATAATTTTCTTACTGTCTGAAACAGAGAGAACTTTCTCAAAGGGCAATTTTTTATACAGGTGTTTGTTCATCTACATGAGGTACAACCTTGTAATGTTAAAGCTAAAATTTCTAATAGGAGCACATTTGTAAAACTTTCTGCACTACTGGGAAGAGAAGACAGAGTTTCCATTTTTCTCTATTGACTTGGGGGGGAAGGGAGACTAAAATTTTTTACTTCTAAAATTCATATTAAAGAAACATAAATCCCAACTCCTCTACTAGCTCTTTTAAAATGAAGCTTTTAAGGCTCTTCTGCTTGCAGTTGACCTCACCCTGTGCAGCAATGTGATAAACTACCTCTCTAGGGAATCCTGCTCTAGGAGGGGGGTTGGACTAGATGATCTTTCGAGGTCCTTTCCTACCCCTAACATTCTGTAATTCAGTGAAACTACCCCAGCAGGAACACAGCATCACTTCCCAGAAGTACAGGTACACATCCACATTGTGTTAGGATGATTCCTCCTCCCCTCTGCCTCCATGGTTCTAAATGAAGTCCTCATTTGTCTCGTTTACCATCACAATTTACATGCAGTTCTATTTGGCCATGACTAGTCAGGATACTTCTAGAGGTTACTCAAAAAGCAACTGCCCTTTAAAAAGTGGCAGCTTTTTCCTCCGGGGAGTGAATCATGACCTCATGCGTGTTTCCCTTAATTCTCTGTATCCTTTGGAATTGATTTCTTCTGACTGAAGATCAATAGTTGCAAAGCATGTCCTCCACAGAGGATGCAAGGGCTGGAGAGGAAGCTCGACCTCCAATATCACAAGGAACAAAACACTCTCAGATAGGCATGTTTGTCACAAGTATTGGTGTGTTTTTTCAGGGGTGCCATCACTCTCTACACAGAGACATAAAGCAGCATGAAAAAACACCCTAAAGAAAAAGATCCCTGATCTATCTGCACACCCAGATATCTTAAATTCAAAAGCTAAGACCAATGTGTCAGAATTGCTAAAATATTGCTGGAGCCTCACATTAATTCAAGTTGGCCAACAACACACTCAGCAAATTCTAAGCAAAGGCTAGAAATACGATCTAGTTGTATGGGCATAGTGGCTCCCCTATAGGAAACCCAGGTTACTTACTTCCACCCTCCTGTTCTAGCAAGTGTATAAGAAGTATACAAAAATTACTGGTATTCATTACAGGAATGGTGCTAACCTGCTTTCAGAAGGATCTGGAACAAGCCTGTGTGTCAAAAAGTGGTTCTATAACAGAATATTGATGATGACAACAGGAACATTCCTGAACCACCAGCAATTACAAACTAACTAATAAAGACATGTTCTTGTTTGAAATGATGTTCAAGTCTTCCTTGCCACTTAGAAAGCTAACTTCATAAGAAATAATGCATTTTTAACCCTGTGTTCACAACTGTTTCTCTAAGGGCATTTAAGAATTGAGACTGAAAGAGATGTGTCCTGACATAGTTCAACTACAGCAAATTTTGCTGCAAATGTAAATTATTCTACTAGCAACTTACAAGCTGATCTCACCTCTCCACTGTGGTGTTATCCTACAGAAACAAGCATTAACAGAAGTGCTATTACAGATTTTCAAAGGGTCTTGTTTTAGTAGTCAGACATTTTATTTCTTTCTGTACCAACCACACAAGCTTTGGTATTGATCAGCAGCACAAACATTTAGGTTATCCTACAGTCATGGAAATGTGCAACGGTTCATTAAAAATACCCATCTCAAAATCACAAATTCTCACTGCTTTCTCCTCTTTTCTGGTAAAACATTTAAAGCCGCAAGAAGAAGAAAAACAAAACAAACAAAACCTAAAGAAATTCAATACAGTAGCCCTGCACAGGCTGCAGGAACTGAGAAAGAAATTGGCCTGCAGGCAAGAATGTAGGCAGCAGTTACTGTAGAAACCAAGCTCTTCGTTGCTTTTCTCTAAGCAAAAGAAAGACACAAAAGAGCTGGAAAACAGCGATCGATGGGAAGCAGCTTATAAAGCTGCTTGTCACATCTGCTGCAGGAAAACCAGACACTAATTCATTAAAACTGCTCATGTAATGCCTCTGGAATTTGAGGCTCCCCAGCCTGTGAATACAAAAGAAACTCCGCCTATGGAAACACTGCATTTTCGGGTATTTATCATCTCTGTACACAGAGGCCGTATGCAGAGTCAGGTTGTGTGGTCTCTATCCCTAAATTTTCTTCTACAATATAAAAACAAATTAAAATTTGTCCAAAAGATTGTGTGCCTCTATCTCTGCCAAATTTCAAAGAGCTATTTTGAGTCCCAACAGAGCATACATAACTCTATAATACAATAGTCTCCTGTTTAAAAACAGAAACAAAACACTTGCAACAGGAAAGTAAAAATCAATCATCATTTCTTCTTCCTTCCCAATAACTGCAGTGAACAATGGTTTCCTCTTATCAAATATGCAAGCTCAAAGCTTCACAACAGTAAACACCATTCAAAAACTTTTCATAAGACATATGATTTATAATCAGAGCTGAAGTAGACAAACCAAACCCACTATATCCTTTATTACCAAGTCTGCTAGTTGGAGAGGTGCCTGGCATTTCTCCCTCACTTGTGGGCTACTCGTGGGGATGTAAGAGTTCATATGGAAACACTGAAGTTATAATATTATTCACTGCTAAATAAAAAGCAATCGGCACCAAACAAACTGCTTAGAGACAAACACACAGCACTTGGCATTTTACTATTCCTTACAATTAAGACAGGAGGGGAAGCAGAGTGAGCAAGTGCTGTCATCATGTGTTTTGACGCAAGCGTAATCATAAAAACAGCATTTATGACTCACACATTACTTTAGTAACAAAAGACTTCATTTATTACCTCAGAGACCTGCATTCTATTGCAAGATGATGCCAAAACTCCCTACTCCTTACCAAAAGAACTGCTACCCACAGAGGCAAAGCTTCACAGAAAAAAAGATTATTCCTGAATCAAGGAAGCAAAGTTTATTTTAGATGGGCTTTTCACGACAGAACTGTGCTTTCAAGAGCAGAACAGCCCTTTATTTCACACAGAAATCCATGACTAACTCAGGCCATTGAAGAGTGACAAAAACTGCTTCCTACCAACTCTAATTTTGAGTAGACAGCAGTGTTTCATTTTCCCCTTAAATCTGCTTGTCTGGTCAAAGAACAGCCTTTCTTCAGACTCCTCTCAAAAAGCTATGGGTATTAACTAAATTTCACAATTACCTACCTGAAGATGTTTGGCTTTCAAGGGCCATTCCACACTCGCTTCACTTTGGTGATACTGCTGGGCTGGGGATCTCAACAGAAATCAAGATTTTGTATTCTATTCAGAATGTTTGTTCAAACCACTTCTCAATTTTTCTTCTATTTGCAAATTCCTAGAACTTTTCCAGTGAAGGTGCAGACCCTCCAGAAATTTTATATGCATGAACTGTTCCACAGCATCACATAAACTTCTCTTGATCACTGTGTGGGCATTCAAGAACCAATCAAGGAATCTGAACGGCCCCAAAGCAAAGGAACTATTTAATCTATAACAAACATGTTGTTACTAGAAAATATTCCTCAAGAAGACCTCCTCCTCAGCTATTCTTCTAAGACTATGTCAAGTCCTCAAATCATAGGCTGCTGTAAGGGGCAGCAGGGAAGTGCAGAAGGATGCAAGTGAATAAAAACAACAGACATGATTTAACAAGTCAGTCACACAAGTGGAAATCTGTTCAGGAGTAAAAAAAAAAAAAAAAATTAAATAAAAGTCTTCATCAGAATATATGTTAACCATTGTCACTGTACTGATAAAGGAACAACAGTGTAGAGAAGCAAAGGGTATAGCACACAAACATGAAGCAAGGGATTAACTTCTGCAAGCTTAAACCTGTACCTGACTTACTCATCTATCTTTACAGGGAATGAAAATGAGCTTAACAGCATACATCCCATAGAAGGGAAAACTCTTAATTTGGCTTGGAGAAATCAAGTCTACAGATGTCTGTTTTTCATTGACCTTAAAGGGAGTCTAGGTGTAGACATACACATGCACTCTCATTCAATCACACCCACTCCAATATTAAGCAAAATTAACCCCACTCCAAACACCTAGTAACATCACGAAAAATCTAAGCCAAGATTCCTGAAGCATAGGTACCAGTTTGGCTCTCAGCAATAAAAGCTGGATCTTGGGGATGGGATACAGCGATGTAACAGCTCAGCACTGCCAAATAGGGCAGGCTCTTCCCTGCCTCTTGCATCAGCTCTCTTCCCAGCCGCTTACCTGCTACCAGGAGCCACGGGTATCTCCAGCTACGTTACTAACCCAGCCAAAAACTCCTCTAGCTGAGATCTAGAAGTTTGCTGATGACAAGTTTAAGTCATCTCAGTCTAATCTCTCTTCACAAAGGTAAATTAAAACCATCACAACACCTTAATTTAGAAGCTGTATTGTACTTAATATATAAGAAACCATTTTATTATGTGACTGTTGTAACCATTCCCTTTGAAAGACTGAAATTTTAACTCATATAGAACAAACAGTCTTCAGAAGCTACTTGTCACAAAAGGAAGTACAGAATTCCGTAAACAAAGAGCCCATATTCAATGCTTTTCAACAGAACAGAGTTTGGTTAACTTTGGAACGTTCAGCTTGACCACGAAGGTCGCTATTTTCACTGCAGATACTGTTACAAACACTTAAGTCAAGCATTCCTCAGAAAATGTCTACTGCTGCTACGATGTATGCATACTAGAAGCTACACTAGGAATAACACTTGAGAGAGTAATGGCAATTATGTATCATGTATTAGCGAAACACTATGGCATTTGTACATTCCCCTTCCTACTACTTTCAAGGTCTCCACTACAATTGAATAAAGACACTGCTCTGCATTTTTGTAACATCTTTCATGAGAAAACACTGAAATACTGAACACACAGCAGCATACTACACTAGATCCAGTGTTCTCTGCATTCCTAGGCACACAAAAGTTTAGGGATAGTAGCATTCACACAGAAACAGTGTATGTAAGAAAGGCTACAGCACCGGCAAACCCAGAACTGATAGTCCTCAAAACCAGGGGAAGGGGAGGCAAGGTGGAAAGGAAGAGAACTAGTGTTTGTACTGCAGACAAAGTGAGCCACTTCAAAACCCAAGGAATCAATTTAAAAAGGTAAGACACAGCTCTTTATAAAAAGTGCTAGCAAAGAGCACTCAAATTTCATCATCCCCCCTGCCTCCACCTATGAAGTACTATCCCCATTTTTAAAAACAGATTAAACAGATTTGTGACTTGGCCAAGTCATTTTGGCAAGCATACAACAGAGCTGGGAACAGAACATATTTTTTCTCCAACACTCAATCTTTGTTTAAACTACTGGATCATCCCTTAAGTCTTCCTTCTCTTACAACCACTTTAAGAGGCAGAACATCAGGAGAAACATACATCTTCAGTAAAAGGGAGATCATTGAATTACATAAGACGACAGTATTTCAATCAGTTTGTTGCACAGGAGTAGCTGCTTAAGAAGCAAAAAAGTAGTGGCTGTTAAGGCTACATGGCAAAAAGTAAAACAAGCACATGGATCTTAATCAATATTTCACATCCTCCCAAACAGAAGCTAAAGAGATTTCCATTCCACTAGTGCTTTACTACTACACCACCAAAACTGCACATTACATGAAGGCATTCCAATTAAAATTTATGCAGTTAAATACTATGTAGAGTTAAGTACTGCAGAATTTGAAGATGTTAAGCTATACAAACCTAATTTCTTATGTTTGGGGTTTTTTTTCCCCCATTATCAAACAGAAAAAAATAGAACAGTATTTCAAATAATTTAAAAGAAAAAAAACAAAGTAGGAAAAGTTGAAATTTATATCCTAGATGTTGAAAAATACCTGGGGGAAAAAGGATTCTCTTTTGCTCTCCTTTAGAAACACATCTGTTACTTGTACTAGTGCAGAACAACCTGCAAATATCCCAGCACCACACGACTGGAGGTGCTGCAAAATAAAGAGTATGTTCTGTCTGCTTGCAGTACTGAAGGATTTACTATAACTTTATCTATGTTATACCTGCTATTCTTAATTAATCCCACTCCTGTGCTGCCCCACACCAATGTAATGACATTTTAAAAACTTTTGCTGGCCAATAAAAGCCAAATTATTTTTCTGTCTGTTTCTGCAATAAGCAAACTGTTTTAAGTGAGAGAACTCTATGGAAGCACTGTCTTTTCTTCTAACTTCTTGTCTGACCTAAGGGAAGAGCAGTGCTGCACACTATTCAAGTTGCTTTTACTTCAACTACATTCCTACAGACAGGAATCAGAGTTCACAGGAACTGGATCAATCCCACTCAAAAAAGAATACTCGAAGGGAGGGGAACAACAAAAAGCAGTTAGCTTGGTTGTGTAAACCAAACCCAATCTGAAGTTTTCTGACACACAACCATGTCTTCAGAGTGGTTTCTTCTGGTTTAGCTTCACATCCCAGAACTTTATTATTATTCTGTGATTTAGCTTTTCCAGAGCATTAAATTTTCTAAAAACAGATCATCAAAATGGAAAGAATCAGTCCCAGTACATGATGTACTATTTCACTATACATCACCCTGCTTTAGACTCTGGTCCTTTGTTGGGATATGCTAGAGCCAAACCAGCTTTGAAGGTAGTAACTGACATGATATTAGCTACAGTCTTCCAGAATAAAAATTTACAATTTTTTCATTAAATGTTAACTTTAACACACAAGTTTGTTGTTTACCATGGCTTCTGGAACAGCCAAGAGATTTTAGACATTTTTAAACTACATTCCTTCAATCATCATTGAGAAGACCTTAAGAGCACTAATTAGTTCAGTTACAAAATTATATCTTACAATTAGTTTTGCTCTCTCTCCTGAGAAAACAACAGTCAATTTATATGAAAGTGTCACAGGAATCAGTGACTTTTCTGTAAGAGCTGTAAAAGGCAATGAGACATGATACCATCACCTGACACAGAAAGCTTGAAATGCAATATGAAACCCTTCAACTCTTCATCTCTGCTCAAAAACAGAACACAAAGCTTAACAAAGACTACTAGAAACTACTGTTTGAAGATATTTCTTTGGTGAAGTGTAAAATGAGGATCACCAATGATATGAACATTCTGGAAACTAGTAAAAATAGTTCAAGCACAGTTTTGTTGCTTTTGCAGTCCAATTTCATTGTCCATAGTGGTCACCTTTTACTTTCTTTAGTTTTATTTTTCTTCTCCTTCTGATGTATGTCTATGAACTTAGTCTCCTCACAGAAACAGTGTCCAGAAACATCATGTACCTGTTTTGCCCATGGAGTAGGAGGCCAGGGACTACTTTGCTAAGCATAGGGCTTGTTATGCCCCGCAGTGATGAGATCCAGCTCACTAATGCAGCAACTTACTCAGGAGAACAGAATTTTTAAGAGAAGAATAGTATTCTCTGGGACTGGTGAGAGAACCAGCTAAGAAGGGACCTAGTGGTGCCACAGCCAGTGGAATTGGGTGGCTGGACCAATGAAGCCAAGATCAGGAATTCAAAGAATGACACTGGCAAAAATGCTGAAAGAACTGCTATGTAAGACACTGTGATGACACTTGATCAAGCTTACTCATTCCTTCCCAGCTGGTAATGGAACAAACTGCACTTCTGACTTGACAGAAAACTAATTCTGAGCATGCCTCTTCCCTTCTCTTCCAAGGGACTGTTTTTCAGGCATACCAGTAAACTCAATCTAACTTGAGCACACAACCTGAACACCAGAGCTATCACATGTGGCAGAGCAGGATGGTCCTTGCAGCTTTAGCTCCCAATTAGCTTGTTTTAACTAACCTTGAAACCAAAGGGTTACAGTTTATCTTCAAGGCCTGAATCTTATACATAGCAATATTCTTAAAACAACAAAGTGAAAGTGCTGTTCATGTTTTAAGAAAACTGTACTAGTGTATACATCTAATGTGGAGAATACAAACACAAACCACACCACCTTTTAAAAGCAGGAACAATCACTGCAAATGCTTGAAAAATAATGTTTACCAGTACACTTAACATGAGAAGCCAAAGCCTCCTGTAACAGTGTATCCTTTAACTCTCAGGTGAACAGGGAGTTTAAGAGAATAAGCAACACAAAGAAGTATGCAATGTTAAACATTTTAGCTACAGTGTACAGAAATATACATGACATGACACATTCTGAAAAGTTCACCACCTCAAGTTAATTTTGTGACAAGCCTGACCCCGACACAAAGATAATACTCCCTAAAATTATATAAAATGTACTTGAAAGATGCAACATATTTATATGTACATTAAAGTTTTATTTACTGTCGCTCCTCAGTACTCCCTGGCCTGTCAGTCTGGGTCAGTGCTCACTCAGACATTCTACACCAGAATCCACAACACACAATTGCTGCAACTAAAAAGTCACAAGCAGTCTGTGAACTTAAGCTGTGACCAAAAATGACTTTAAATATCAGAACAGGCCTATGGAATGTATACTGAACACCATTTATCTAACCAAAGATGACAAGAGATGAGAGAAAAACCCTGCCATTTCACAAACACTAAATGTAACGGTAAAAAATCTACACAAAAGGAGTTATCACAGCTAGCTAACAAATATAGACCAAGTCCCACAAGATTAAGTATAAGGTCGTTTTATTTCTCAGTTTCAAGTCGAAAAATATTCAGACTGGTCTCCACAGTTTCTATGACACTACCACATGAGATACCAAGGACCATATCCTGAAAGAACTAGCACAAAATGGGGGGAGTGGGAGGTGGCAAACACATTTAGAAACATTTAGAAATACAGAATCAATAGCAACAGCAGAAAAGAAGGGAAGGAAAAAAAAATAAAAAGGAACAAAAGCCTCAGTGCTTGACACTGACAGGGGAAAAAAACCTCTCAAAAATAAACAGCTTGGAACACAAGCTAAATAATTCATGGCCTATGCTGAAGAGGGGGCATGTGCTGGTCATATGTTCAGCGTATGTTACTGGCACCATTCACCAGCATGTTCCATGTTGTAATAGCTCAAACATTTACATTCGAAGTGCACTGCCTTCAGGGATGACATGATCTGGGCAGCCCTGATGAAACACACACCATTCAAAATGAATACATGGTAATTTTGGCTTGCAGGTTATTTCTCCATCTTCCAAACAATGCTTTGCTTGGCACTAAGTCATCTGAAGAGCTTATATTAAATACAACCAGTGGTAGCGTGAAGTAACTTTTAAAACCAGTAGACTCAGTTTATTTAAGATTATACAAAACTACTATTGTAGTACCTGTGATTCTTAGAGGTAACTTTCTGTTTGGATACATGCTACAGATCAGATGTGCACAACTTCTCTATGTGTTCACAGTCTCAAACACAGCAATACACAATGTGATGCAGCCCAATGCCCAGATGACAATGAAATGCAATGGTGTAGTTTTAAGACTTCGAAATGTAAGAGAAAAAACCCAAATTCCATTAGAATTCCAACATGCAACTTGGAACAACTATGTTCTGTAACAGCCAGCTCTGCCTCCCCACTCTAGAGTCATTTCCATTTCTGTGAAAGTTACACCAAGAGACTTGCTTCCAGTGCTGACACACAGATCATTTGAGAAAGGATCACCATTTCACTAGTGCATACTAATTTCTGGCTATATCACCCCTTTCTGCATTCAAACCAGTGGCTGTGATTAGGTGTATTTACTTCCTTTTAAATCCCCACCCTGTAGTATTTTAATTTTAAATCCCCTAGAGCAATTTCTCCTTCCTTTGTATTTCTGTAGTAAATCATTACCTGCACAAGTCAAATCCTGTTTCCATTCAGAACATCTTTAAGAGGGTTATTTTAATGGCTTAAAGTTGGTGTGAACCATCACAATACAAACATCTGAGGGCCTTTTGGATTTAAAAATAAAAGACTCCTTCACTCAGTGAAGAACTTTTATCAGCCCAGTTTCTTGCTCTCTCTGTATCAGACACTTGCAGTATGTTCTCAGCAACTTATTTACCACAAAACGTCTCTACAAAAACACAGGGCAGTCATATGCTCTTTAAATCTCCTCGGGAAAGTCTGAACCAGAAGCTACCACAAAGACAAGGGAGTCCTAAGTAGGACAAAACTGCATTATTGTAACACATCCAGTAACCAACATTTCCTTAATCAGAGCCCAGGGATCTCCAAGTTGAAATGCAATGTCACTGCAACAGCCACCCAACCCCCCTGGTACTTACCTATATTTATCTGAGAGCAATTAACCCTCAACACTCAGACCTTCAAGATAAGGAATTTAACTGGGTGAACAAGAAAACCACCCAATCCTCCAAACAACAACAAACGTTGCTGCAAAAAGAAAAAGTTGCAGACACAATAGTTTACCCTGGAGATAAGGCAGAAAAACATTTCAGTACAAGAACAGAATCAGAGTATTATGAAAATTACCAAAAATACATCCTGCCTTCTGAAGTCTCCTCAAACAAAAAGAGAATTGGACAACACATTTCTACATTGCCATCTCCCATCTTCACTTCCACAACAGCAGGGCTTTTTCTTCATTTCAAAAACTGTAGAAAAGCTGAGACTTTACAACCGACATTTCTGACTAAACTACCAAATACAGTTTCTCAAGCACCTTCCTCAGTCTCTTCTCCCTATCCACTAGGCACAGGCAGTCAAAAATCACACTCTCTCACATTATACTTATTTTGTATTCCATATAACCATGCTTTTAAGATTTTCAGGTGAAGTTCAGTTATTTTATGGCACACCTCTCAGCTTCATTCCAGCTAATACAAAGAACACGCACACACAAATATGAGTAATGTTTCCATCAGCTACTAAGGCAAAATAACTTTCAAAAACTAACTCTAAACTTGCAGAGAATTTGATTTTATCTTTCTGACTGAGGGCTGAATTATTTACATTCACATGCCTTTTTTCTTCCTTCATGGTTTACATGCTTCTTTTATTTAAAGGCTTAAGAACACCCCTTTTCCGGATAACCTTAGATAATAGTGAATAACCTCACATAAGAATCTTCGGTACTTACTAGCCCACAGCAGACCAAACTTATTTATAGCTAAGTAGCAAGCTGGGGTTAGCAATCTCTTCCAGGCTCAACAATCTTCCAGCCTCAGAATAACCACACCATAAAACAAGGAGGGTTATTTCACTACTGACAGAAAAGTAAACATTTGTGTACTAGGGTGTGCTTGCAGCTGACTGCTCTGGCTGCCTGTACTGTAGCTGACAGTAAAAGCTATTCACAACAGGCCAAAATTCATCATGGAAATATAAAATCTTGATCACAGATTGCTTTCAGAATTTAACTTGTATCTTTACAACAGAGACAGATGGAAGGATCTGAGTTCCTCTTCTAGCTGTGAATGAGGTTTCCCATTTCATCTTCAGACAAGTTTATTAACCTTTCTTAGCACCAAATTTCTCTATCTGAAATAGGGAATATTCCCTACATCCTGAGGCACTTAAGGAAGGATGACTGTATGAGAAAACCTCACCTCAGCCCACAGAAGAAGCTTCAAAACAGAAAACAGCAAAAAAAGTTCTAACAGAATTCTGGATGAAGAAAGCTTTGTTACAGAAAACCTGGACATTCACAGGATTGGATATTCAAGTGAAGTAGACAAGTAAAAATGAAACACTTCCAGAAAAGCCTGCTTTGTTGTCAGCTTGCTGCTCACTGTTACCTTCATCTCACCCCATTCCTCTGCTTACCACTCACACGAACTTGTCCAGTTCAATCAGCTCACAAGAACTTCTGGTCACTATGTGATCAGAACAACAGCACTCTGCAGAAGACAGCAGTTTTTCAGGAGGAAAGGAAAAAGAGAAGGGATGCAGCTAGACAAGAACTAAGTAATGAAACAGCCTTGTACCATTAATTCACTGCAAAACTTGCTTTGTCTTGCCAGGGTTCACAAGGCATTTGAGCACTGTTAAATGGTTCTAGAATTTGCTGATAATACAGGCTAGTGTCATTTTTCAGCTTTAGGGACAGACGAGTTATCAGGAAGAGGTTTTAAAAACAAAGGCTTGAATTTCAGTTCAAGAGGATAAACAAACAACTGAAGTTCTAGTGTGGTTTTTACCTATTGCATCTCTTTCCTGTGTTGCTAAACCTGCTGTCATCCGAACACTCCAACTGACATACACACTGCAGTTTCCAGGTCCAAAATGTTTGCAGTGATTACCAATACCTAGAAAGCTGAATGAATAAACCTATGATCAACCACAAACTGTGGAACCCACCCTAAATTCAGAATTCAGTTCTGTATTCATTTCAGAACCCATCTTCAGAGCAGAAGGCTACAACTTAACTAACTGCATTTATTCTTGAGCTCAGTGATGCAGGTACAAAAGTGCTGCTAGGAAAAAGGCTGTACTGTAACCCCTGAATAGAATCATTGGAAGTAGGACTGCATAAGGATCAATTTCATTATTCTGTGAAAATCTTATTACCCAATCTAGTAATTTTAACAAAATTAATTAAGAACAGGTTGCACACTCATCAAAGCAATGTTTTTGTATCATCTGAACAGTGTAACAGTTCATCCTTTGGCTTGCAGTCCCTAATGCAACTAAAACGCTAATAGGTTTATTAAGATGAAAGGGCAGAAAGGACCAAAGCCACCAAGCCCCTCTACCTCGGTCAGATCTCCACACACACACAAAAGCACTTCAATTGGTTACCCCAAAACAGCTGTATCAACAAATGACTATATAAGACAGATCAGGCAGTACACCTAGTAGAAATCTTATCTGAACCTAACCCAGCCACACCCAGAATATTCACACATGTAAGGAAAGGAAGTAACTTGCTTCCTTTAAGTGTCTCAGCTCAATACATTATTTAATGCTTACATCTGTGGAAATTATAAACAGGATTTTTATTGATGGTAATTCATGTAATTCACTCCAATTTTTGTCAGCATCCAAGTCCACTGAATACTGCACTAGAAATGAAGGACACCTTTTGGTATAATGCGCTCCTCCTCCAAATAACTGTTTCTCTTTCAAGTCACCTCCCCTGAAGGAAGTCTCTGAGTGACTGCAAGAAGTCAGTTAACTCAGAATGGGGAGCAAAGGCACAGCTCCTTTCAAGCCTGCTACCTGAACAGCTTTGGAAGGCTGCATCAACTAAGCTTATTTACTGACTTCTAACACATCAGCCTTAAATGGCAGTGTGGTTTTACTGTCCTGAATAAAAAGAAGGGAAAGAAAAAGCTCATACTCTCTCAAATGACAACTTGTTTTTGAGATGTTTCTGCATCCTATCAAGTAGAGATCCCTCAGACAACATAAGGAATCCAAACCACACCTGATCTACCTGCATAGTCAACTTCAGCAGATACACATTTCCTGAAAGATACTACAGCTATATGCAGCCCTTGCAATAAAACACGTAAAAAACCAGAAATATTTTATAATTTTCTTCAAAATATATTTTTCTCTCAGGCACATGACAGAATTCTGCAAAACTCTAGTCAGTCACCTCTCTTACAGGTAGAGAAGTCTGCTTTCCAAGACAAAAGGGCTTTTGTGGATGATGACAGGAATACCAACAAAAACAAAACAACATTTTGAAGAGGAGCCATATACCTCCATTATATCCTTAATCTTCAATTTCCCCTAGAGCCTGTGACTTCCTCAGTCTGCAATATACCTAAATCACTGACTGGACTAACGACCTATGGAACAGAGTCTGCCTTTAAGCAGGTGACAAAATGATTTAGCACATGGCATGAAGAACATACACTAATTCTGTCCTCTGCTATGAGATGGTCCACAGCCGAGGAACTCGTACCCCTTTTTCTCTAGTGGTTTCCTCTATGAATCAAAGAATCACACAGAATCACAGTATGTTAGGAGTTGGAAGGGACCTTGAAAGATCATCTAGTCCAACCCCCCTGCCAGAGCAGGATTCCCTAGACCAATGTGTTCACATTTATACAGAAATTTTTTTACAAGGGACGGGAAGCACATATTAACTAAAAGTATGACATAACTGACTCATCTCAGCATCCGGGCTTAAAATCATGAGCCTTTTCTTTTCTTATAAACTTAAATACTTAGCATACCCCTTTATCAAAAAGCATGCTGGCTCAAGAACTTTGAGGATTTGAACATTTTTATATTACATTGCAAATGGGTATTTTTAATGCACTAAGGTTATTTTTGGCCTTCTCCTGTTTTGGATTTTTCCTTTCCACATTTATTTCATAAGGCATTATGGCTCCTAATACTGCAGTTCCTTAGTGTATGATTCCACAAGACACAGCAAGCTGACTGTTGCCCAAAGTCTGTGCAGGCCCACCATATACTTCATGCCAGCTTCACGGCTTGCCAGATCTCTCTGCTTCAACGCAACAGAAAACCACCCAAAAATTGCAAAAAAAGCAGACATCAGCAGCTTATGGGATATCTGATGAGCTCCAAGGCCAGCACTACCTGCAATCAGGAGCACTGCAGAAAATAAGACCTTTTCCTCCCCTGCTCCGTTTCAGCAGCAGTGAAACATTCGATTACCTCTGATGCTCATGAAAGCATAGCCTATGTTTCTAAGAAGTGAGATCCTAGATTTCTCTGAATCACATTTTTCAATTTAAATATCAAAGTCAGAGCCTCCTTGCATTTTCTAAGGATAACAATTGTATTACTTCTCAGTCTCAGCTCTTAAAGGTCAGAGGACCATCAACTTTTTCCAATGCTTCCAATCCTCCCAGCAAACCTTTTCATTTCTCCTCATACAACAACTACAAACACCATTAATATCTTGTCCATATCCTACAGCAAAACACACTGGCCTATGTCCTCACCTTTCCCGTGTAGTAACTGAATTATCCTCTTCCATTTTTCTAATCTGTATAAGATATCATGCTAAAATCATCCTCTTTAATTATTTTTACAGGGTTTTTGCTCACTCAGATAAATAATCAGATTGTCCTGCTTCAAATCTCAACTTATCCCCACACAGAATTTTGCATGAGTACATTCACTCTTTTCTTGTATGAGCATTACACTTTTTCATCTTATTGAAGTCTCTGTCTCCTCCCATTGTGACAAAGGCTGCCTTCATCTATCTGGAGAGACCAGAAGACAGCAGTATCACCTAAGGAGGGAAATTCTTTTCTGTAAGAGTCACCTCCCATCATTTATACTGTCCAGCTGCTTTCCTTGCACTTTTACTGCAATGATACTGTAACCAACAAACCTGCCTACTACTAAAGTATATAAACTATGTGCATATCCCTTGTCTGCTCAAACTATATTCAGCATAGAACACCCCAAATACATCCATAAGACAACACAAAGTGATACATTTTTCACATATTCTCAGTCTATATAAAGCAACAAACAAACAAACGAACCCACCCACAGAAAAATCACCAAGCAAACAAAACCCAACCCCCTCAGCTAATTATGCATTTGTTTCTTCCTAAGTAAACCAGATTTTCAACCTTACACATAGTAAAACCAGGTATCCTACACTGTGCTAAGACATTAACATTTCAGGTATCCTTTTCTGAGGAAACTGATGCTTCAGTGGAAGTTAAACTACTTTTCTCCAGCTGTGACAGGAAAAAAAAGACAAAACAAATCCAGAAAAAATAAAGAACAGGGTAAACAAATTATCTGCCTCCATACTGCAACATATCAGTGAAAATCAGAATTTACTTCTATCAACACATTAGTTCATGCACAATCTCTGAACCGAAACCACACATTCATCTCCATTTCTTTGAGATTTAGAAAACCTGAATTTAATTTCAGTACAAGGTATAAATACATTTCCTATTACATGCTAACCTGACTCCTTTTGAACACATGAAATAAGAAGCTTATACTTCATGATCTACATCTAAGACTTATTTGAAGAACAAGAATTTTTGAAGAATCACTGTATATGATGCAAAAATTACCTCAGAATCTTCATGGTGTACTCCAGTATGAAGACTAAGATGATAATGAACAAAAGCATCCAAATTGTTCGCATGCAAGAACACTGCTGGCAAATGTAAATAAACAAATGCCCAACCAGATGTTTGAAGCAATTTTAATTAAAAAACAAGCCAAGTACTGACTCCTTGTTAAAATGCATAATAAAAAAGTCACTATAACACAAAGGAAGATTACTAAAAAAGGGCTTTTGGAGGAAGTAAAGGTTGAACAGCTAACAGGCTTCACCTTCTTGTACCTCTTGTAGCCCTAAGCCATGAAATTTCATCCAACCATATCTATACTGCAGCTAATTATCAGGTCTGATTACAGCAAGGTTTATTTGTTTAGAGCATCTTTTCCAAGAATGTATCCACTCCTGATCAGCAGAAGATGGTTAAATAGAGATACCACCATACTCATTAGTAAGCTGTTCCAATCCTGTTAAAAACATGCTCTTATGTCAAACCTTAAGAGTTTAGTTTACAGCCTCTGTTTTTATACTGTGAGTGATCTATCAGCAAGCCTTCCAATACTCTAACTCACCCCCATGAAAGTGTATGCACACCAACCCAGCCACCCTGCACTCCTTTTTGGTAAGAAAAACACACTGAACTCCTCAGGTCCCTCACTATTTGAGATTTCCTCCAGCCTTTAACTCTTTTTAGAAATTGTTCCCTGAAACCCTTGTAGTTTTACAATATTCTTTTAACACAAGTATTGATTCCAGAACCACATGAAGTTCCAGCACCTCTCAGTACTCCCTGATGCAGTTCCTCTATTTCCACACAATCATCACATCACTCTGCTTTGAAACATCATCACAGTGCAGGCATCAAATGATCTCTGCACCTGGGTCAGGGCAACCCAGGCTGGGGGAGGAAGGGATTGAGAGCAGCCCCTACAAGAAGGACTTGGGGGCACTTGAGACTGAAAAGCTGCACATGAACCAACAATGTGTGCTCCCAGCCCAGAAGCCAACCATATTCTAGGCTGCATCCCCAGCAGTGTGACCAGCAGGCTGAGAGAGGGGACTCTGCTGCAGAGATCTCACCAGCATTGCTGGGTCCAGCTCTGGAGTCCTCAGCACTGGAAAGACATGGACCTGGTGGAGAGGGTCCAGAGGAGGCTACAAAAATGATCTGAGGTCTGGAACCCCTCTGCTGTGAGGACAGGCTGAGACAGTTGTAGTTGCTGGGTCTGGAGAATAGAAGGCTCCCAGGAGACCTTATTGCAGTCTTTCATTCAATACTTAAAGGGGCTTATAAGAAAGATGTGGATAAGTCTTTTCAGCAGGACCTCTCTGTGACAGGACAAGGGGTGATGGTTTTAAACTAAAAGAGAGATTTAGGAGAGAAGATTTTTTTACACTGAGACTGGTGAAACACTGGCAGAGGCTGCCCAGAGAGGTGGGAGAGGTCCCATCCCTGGAGCCATTCCAGGTCAGGTTGTTTGGGGCTCTGAGCAATCTGATCCAGTTGAGGATGTCCCTGCTCACTGCAGGAGGCTTGGACTGGATAACCTTTTAAGGGTCCCTTCCAACCCAATCCAGTCTACGATTTCCAAATGCACTCTACCACTACCTCTCAGAATAGCTTTCTTACCCTGTAGACTGCAAACCTTTTGAGATGCCTTTTTTTTTTTTAACAGACCGACCAAGTACATTTTTTGTCCCAATTATTTGTGAGGATATTATTTACCAACATTAATATAATCTGTAAATAATAATCAGCAATTGCATTTACTTCAGCTCACCAAGTGGTCAAGTGGGTTTTTTTCACAACTTATCACCAAGATGCACTTTAAGCTAACCAGCCTGTGTACTCCCAAAATTCTGCTACTGGAAATACAGATAATATTTTTTTCAGTGTTGCACTGTAGTTATATAAAGAATTTTACAGTTATCTCCACCCCTAAAGATACTCAGAATTCAAATGGACAAGGTGCTGATGAGCCCAATCTAATGCTGAAGGCATTTCTGCTCTCAGCAGGGGTTTGGCTGGAGGTCCCTTCCATAAGTCTTAATGTAAAACCTTAAATTAACACTAAATAAAAATTAATTCCAGCCATCTAATACTAATTTTCTCATGCTTCATAAAGTTACAATAGTGACATGTCTCTGGCATTTTTTACTTTGCAGCTCTGATTCTACAAAAGCTCAACTCCATGTACATCTTTATCCACATGAGCTGTCTTGCTGAAGTCAACAAGAATGTTTAGTTTAGCAAGGACATAATTGTTTGTCAGTCTGCTCATGTTTTCCATTTTACTCTGTGTGCAGGGGCAAACAAAAAGATTCATCTAAACATTAAGATATTCTGAAACTCTGAATATTGACGATTTTAACTCCCACAAACACTCAACTGCACAGAGTACAGGAAGATCATGCTTTGTAAAAGTTTATGATTCACAGTACTAATGAGAAGGACAGAACAGCACAGAAGCACATGCAGTAGCTGCAGCAGAATCATGCAAACAAACGTGAAGAAACAAAGACTCCAATCATGTATAGATCCTCTTTAGCCCTATTAGAAATGACCTATTACATAGATTTGCACTAGCTCTTCAGGTAGCTTACTAAAGCCTCAGCACACTTCAGTCATAAAACAATAGTGATGAAATCTTAACTAAAGACTATAATGTTTATTTTCTGTGTCATCCAATGTGGAATAGCTGCAGAATAAATATGGTTCCTCCTCTCCGACTGCTTTATCTAGGTCAACAAACTCCTTGAAGGCAGGAAGTCGCAGGAAACAAATGTCACTACACATCAACTTTTTATCATGAAAACAAGCAAGACAGTAGATAAAGCCACCACCTTCCCAGTATTTCAGTTTGAAGTTCCATGAATGACATCAGCTTATTAGTAAACACAAGACTGTTGTGAAATCTCCTTACAGGCTGCAAGAGATGGCCTCACACTACCACATGGCAGATTCTTTGAAATTAATTTTTTCCCCCTTGTTTTAAGTAATTTTACCTAGGTTAATGGACTTGAGAGTCTTGAAGGCACTGCTGTACTTACTGAAAAATACAGTAAATCAGATGCACAATCATCTTATTTTTAATAGTTTAGGCATGACTGTGAGAAAAACTTTTGCTTTGTGCACGAGAATTACTCATGCTCTGAAAAACCCCCAAGCCCCCCAAAAACCCCAAACACAAAACCCAACAGCAGCAGAATTCCTCCACAGAAGCATTAGTTTCTAAAGCACATCTACCTTCATGAAGGACTAACATTCACAAGACAAAGTCATTTCCAAATTATAAGCAAATTAATCATGCACATTTATTTTGAAAAGCAAGAATGAAAGATTCACTCATTTTTCTTTATTACTTATCTGACAGCAAAGGTTATCTCTTCCTACTCAAACAGTGCATTTCAAAACCAAGATCAGGATTGTATTTTGATTTAATCAATCCAAAGCAAATAATTATTTAATTTACACATCTCTTACCTCACTATGGTAACTGAGGGTAAGAATCTCAATGCTATCTTTCAACTACAGGTTCTTGGAACAGATAGTTTTAACACTGACTTTTTGCCTGAAAACCAAAACAACGCTAATCTTGCCTCTGTCACAGAACTGGAACTTAACAGATTATAAAGAATCCATCAATTTTTAATATTATTTCCCAGTTGATAGTATTTAATATAAATATACCAAGAATGTACTTACTCCTACAGCTAACTAGAGGTGGAAGAACATTTGTAAGATCAGTAAAACTGTAGAACTGCATAAGGCAGTTTCATATACATATCAATCATACCAATAGAAAAAGCAAAGCAAGCACAAAATAATCCAAATATAAAGCTGTTTAAGCTTCACCTCAACCAACTGATTGGTGTATGACAACTTGCAAGCACTGTTTCAATAACAAACAAGAAAAATTCACTCATAAGGTTGCAACTGAGAGGGAAATATGAAAAAAATGACAGAAACACAAATGATGACTACAGAAACTTTACACTCATCTCTATTTTCATTTCAAATAACACACTATCTCCTTTCCTCCCACATTCCTTTTCAATCAGATCTGCTTATGTGAGAACACTACTGCTACTGAGCTTGACATTTGCAAATCCTACTTTAAATTAGCCAAAATAACACCTATAAACATATCCCAGCTAACCTTATTAGTCATTATGGCATGGGGCACAGCGTCTGCTAAAGAAAGTAAATAAAGTTTCTGGAGTCTGATTTGTAAGTCACAGCCAAGTCCAACAGTTCTTAGTTTTATGCTCAGAGATAATTTATAAATAATTCAGAGTTTTAATACAACCAGTATGGAACTCCAAAATACTCCTCTGAACACAAATCAATCACAAGGTCTCAAAAACATTTCAGCCAGCTGTCTTCCTTATGAGTATCTGCATCTATGAAAGGTGTTGCCAGGAAAGGGGAAAAATGGGTGCCCACCTGGCCTGAGATATTAACGTCTATTTACAAACATATTCCTCGAAAAGAGTGTTTTGTTTGATTTCTTAAAGTATCCAACACTCCTATTCATGCAGAAAATATTTTAAACAGAAACCATAAGCCAAAAGCAAGCAAAGAACATTCTTCCTAAGGCACCAAGTAACACTACCTAAGGAGATGTTACAATCCCATTCACCTCAACTCTTAAGCCAAACCTCAAGTTTTTTCCAGTGAGCTATGTTCACTGAGCACACATGCAGCCACAGCTCTAACTCATACAGCAAACACAACTCCACATACAATTTAAGTAACTGCAATAAAACAATAGAAAAAAAGTGCAGCGATACATGAGAGGTTCTCTACAACCTGTTGCACTATTACCTGCTCAGGTAATGCTGAACACAACTTTTCCAAGGAATTTACTTAGTGAATGGATATATTTGATCCTTGTTCAGAATCTACTGGCTGTCATCAGCAGGAAAACTTCTACTACTTAAAAGGCAGAAATAACCCCACTTTGTAGATCCAGACCACCAGACCAAACTGAAAATACTGATTCAGTCCACTGTACACTGGGAGGAAAAGCATGGGAACAGATACACATTTTTAGTTTGCAGCCATATAGGCTTGACTTAGGATTAGTCAGTAGATGTTAAGATAAAGCAAAACATACCCAAACAGGGTTAACTGCAAGAGCTCCCACACTTAGTAAAGATGTCTACAAAATGAATAATAGAATGGTAGAATTATTTATTGCCTCTTATTATAAAACAGCTAAATTAAGCTGCATTAAATGAAATTACCAGGTGCCAAGTTCAAAAAAAATTCAGCAAGACAAGGTATTTTTCCCAACTTGAGCTCCAGCTGTGAAACTCCCTGCCTAGGGATGCTGTGGATATGGAAGGTTTACAAGGATTCAAACAACCAAAAAATTTAAATGAGAGGAGAAATGCACACAGTAAAATGTTTTTAATTCCAAAAGAAATCAGCTCTGACTTTGAAATGCAAAATGAAAAACAAGGGAAACAGAATCATCTGCCTTTACCCATTTTTATGCTTATCTCTAAGCATCTGCAATGGATTCCTCTCTGAGGCTGTTAACTGACTAGATGTGCCTTTGCTCTGACTTCCAAATGCTGTTCTTTTCTTAATGGTGTCTTGCTTATGATTCACAAATCTACTTCCACAGAATCAAAGCCAAAAGTAATTACTAAAATACAAAATACACAGTTTTGTCAAAATGAGCAGGACACTGTCTTGGAATAGTCAAGCCCAAGATGTCAGGATCTTTGTGAATACAAAGCACATCCAAGAAACCTAAAAAACAAAACAAAACAAACTTCTTCAGAGCTAAGCTGTACCCAGATGTCAGTCTTTTTCCAGCTGTATCAGTTACATCTGTCTGGAATCCTGCCTCTCCAAAAGCTGTATACAAGAGCTCTGTCAACAACTGCTGCTGTGCCCTGTACAAAAGGTATTTTTCAAGCCAAGTACCTCAAAACTCTAATATTAATGTTCCTATTTACCTAACACTATATCCTAACAATGTTTTCATTGAAGTCAGAGGAAATTTGACAAGCATCAAATAAAATCAATTAAAAACCATGAACTTTATGAACTGAAGAGTGACATTCCATGCATCTTAAATGTAGCTGTAAAAAACTAATTGAATTGCTTTGATTTGTGTGTATTTAACAAGAGAATAAAACCTCTTTCAACCTGTTCCTTTGTGTGTTATGACATTGACAGCAGAAATACCTACTGGACATGGAACAAAAAAAAAATTGCTGTTTTTCCCCCAGCCCCTATTTTATTCATCTAACAAGATGACAGCTGGTTTGTATATACACAAGTATGTATGTGAGTCTGTCAAGAATCAGAAAAACAAAAACATGCTTCCCACTGCTATTACCTCCTGCTTGATAACTTAAAACATTTGCATTGTGAATGAGGCTTCCAGGGAAGCATCAAAAATAGCAACCAGAACAGTTATCTTAACGCACAGTAATTCTGTGTTTCATGGCACTTCCATCTGTAGAAAGGTGCCTTTATTACAGATAAAAGTATACTCTAACATTAATAATTTAATTTCCCTACATGTTAAAAATGTGTGTTTTGCAGGAGACTTCAAAAGTCTTGTTTCTGTTCTTCCATTCCAAAGCCAGGAAGTTAAATAACATTATTAGTGCAACCATATTTAACACTGTACTGAAATAAAAAGAATTTGGTTTTTTTTAGAAAAGGCCAAGGATACTGGAACTACATATAATTATTACTGACAATTAAATAAGACATTTGAAGACTGTTACAATAATTTACTTGGGAGTCATCTGTAAGTCACTATTACTTTAGACAAAAGAGACATGGACTCTCCGTTCTTGGTTTCCAAGATCACTCAAAAACAAACAGAAGGAACAGGCCACCCTGATTTTTTTAAACTTCACCTGCCATTAAAATTTCAAATGATTGTGTAGTCATAGGCAAAGCATATGACTGGCAACATAGTAGGATTAAACAACAACAAAAATAGATCTAGTGATTACTTGAGCTGGAGGTCAGCAATCATCTATCTCGAACTCGCACCAAAACTACTTTCTTTCCAATCCTGTTTCAACTGTTAATTGATGTTTACATTATACTGAAGTAACTTAAGTTTGATTCTTAAAATCCAGGAGATCACCTCCAGTGTGACCAGTTATATCTACAATGAAACTCAGAAAAACTACAAACAGTATTAGTCATCAGCAACTCACAGTACCCACTTGCCATAAGCAGGTAACGTCTGCTTTGAATTTGTCTGAAGACTTATGTTTATAAAAACAACTCTGCAAACAATGGAACCAATATTTCCCTATACAACTCCAGGAAGACTTTCCCCTCATAAACAGATTTAAGACAAAAAAAAAAAAAAAAAAAAAAAAAAAAANTATTTGATCCTAATCACCAATGTGACTATGACCCTGCAGATTTTACCTGCCCTTCAAGACAAGACTCATCCCTGTGCCTGTTGACTGAAGCAATCCTAGTTCATCCAGTGTACACATTGCTCCTTTGTTTCCAGCCAGGACTGAAGGTATGTCACCTTCTATTTACAAGACTTGACAGAAGATCCTACCTACGTTTTGTAACCAGGAGATAACTACTTCAACCAGCTTGTACATCTTGAAACTGCAGGCTACAAGTATGCAGTCTAAGAAATGGTGTAATCACTGAACACAGTCAGCTTCAAGGAAATGCTAGTTTCTGTAACACCACCCACATACACTTGTGAAGAAATTTTAACTGCACAGAAGCCTTCATCATTGTTCAATAAAAAAAGTGACACACAGAAAAAAAAGTCCTTCTGAATTTTCTTTCCACTTAAAAAGCAGCACTGATAGAAAGAACTAAAATAAGTTACAAGTCAGTAGCTACATGGACAGCAAGAAGAAGCACGCTTTTTTTTTCCCTGAGAAGTTAAGCATTTAACAGAATGCTACTCACTACATCACTCAACTAATTCTAGACTGTTTGCAATCAATATATATAATACACAATGACTTGCTTCAAGTTAATGTACTATACCAAACTCCATTTATACAACGAAAAAAGTATTTCATCTATATCTCATGTGTCAGATTAAAATATAGATTAACCACATACCAAATAACTATTAATATTAAAAATAAGAAAGCAAAAATAGAAGAAACAGTTACAAGGTCAAACAAGTCTTCCAACTGTATTCATGATTATACAACTCCACACATACTGGCACTGTTAAATCCTTTCAGAATGAGCATTTCCTAGAAAGCAGAAAGGTAAGACAATCTGATTTTCACAGAGGAACCCAGCAGGGAAAATAATATTAAGATGTCAAAGTGGAAAATATACACCATCAATGTCCTAAATACAATTTAAAAGCTGTGGCATTAAGGCTGTGTACCTAATGGCATATGTTTTATAAAACACTCATAACCTTTTAAGTATTTCTTAGTCAAAACAGCTAAAATATACAAAACCAAACCACTTTCATTTTCCTTCATGCAACTCCTCAAAACACAGATTACTTGTTCACAACTCAATGTATCCTTAAACGTAGCATGTAGGCCTCACATATTCCCCTAGAAAATCATTTTGCATACAGTTCATGTTTGGTAATGGTAAAGGAATGTATTACCATTTAGGAACTCTTAATACATTTGTTGTCACGTAAGGAAACACATTTTAAAACACTAAGCCTAGCAGAAGTATTTCACATGGATGATTCAGTTCACCTATAAAAATAAACGTTACAATTAGGCAAAGAGGCAGGCACTACCACAAAATCAGAAGGCAATCACATACACAAAACAATCCCCCTACATCCTGCAAAAGCACCGAAGGTGTTACAAGATTTACTCTGCACTGATCTTAAATTCAGAAATCCCAGATATGCGGATAACCACTTGACTGGTTTCCTATGAAGCACGTAAACAATACTCAAGGGTGTATCCAATTCTGTTTGCTAATTACAATACCTCCAAGCACTGCTGCAGACAGATCTGCTCCCAAACTCACAACAGATACTGCTACGGGCAAGACACCGCACGGGAGAAGGGTGACTATTTGTCAACCACCAGTCCCGGCGCTGCCGGGGGCTCACGCTTCCCACCTGTACCACCGGCTGCCGGAAGGACTGGAGTGGGAGGTGGATGTGCCGGCGGTGCCTGGGCCACTGGAGGAAGGACGCATTCGAGGGCAGCAGGCGGAGGCGCCAATGCCCGGGTAGTGCCGGGCGGAGGGGAGAAGGGCAGGCGGAGAAAGAGGCCTAGGGCAACGCTCGTGTGTGTCGCCAACACGGGGCTGGTTCCCCGCCTGTCAGGCACCATGTGCCAGCCAAACGGCAACGGGGACAACCGGCGCGGATGGGCAGCGGCACCACCCCCGCCGCGCCGCGGTGGCTCGTCCTTTTGGGGAGGACGGGGCAGCCAGGCGCGGCGAGGCGCCGGCGGGTGGGCCCAGGCCCCGGGCCGGGTTGGGTCGGCCCGGCGGGCCCCGGTGTGACGGGGGAGGATAGCAAGCTTGACCCCCGCTTTACTCACACTCGGGGCAGCTGCAGCGGCGGCGCCCCCCGCCTCTGGAACACGCCGTCCACGAAGACACCGTTCTTGCCGAGGCAGCGCAGGTAGAAGTCCCCTCCGCCACCGCCGGTGGCAGCTGCGGAGTCCCCCTGAGGCGGAGGCGGCGGCCCGTCCGCGCCGGCCGGTGGCGGCGGCGGGGGAGCAGCGGTGAAGATCTCCAGGTGGCGCCGGGAGATGAAGCTGGAGTGGCCCATGCTCACGTCCACCGAGCCTTGTGACGAGTTGCGGCCGATGGTCACGGAGCGCTTCTTCATGAGGTACTCGAACTCCCGGCCCTCCAGCCGCGCCACAGCCGCCGCCGCCGCCGCCATCTTAGCGAGCGAGGGAGCGGGCCGCCCTCCGCTGCGCCCCTCCGCCCGCACCGGCCCCGCAGCCGCAGCCGCCGCCAGACACAGGCAGGGAAGGGGACGCCGCTCAACCCAACCTGACGCAGTCCGCCCCTGGCTGATGGACGGCGGCGCCGGGCCAATGCGCGGCCCGCACGCCCATGGGGCTATGGCGGCGCGGCCAATGGCGAGCGGCGCCGCGGCCAGCACGTTCGAGTGTCGGGGCCCGAGCACACGGGAAGGGCCCGGAAAACGCGGTGCAGATCCGCGCGCGGGGGAGCGGAGCGACCCTTCTCTCCGCAGCAGAGGCAGCGGCGCCGGCAAAAGGACTGCACAGAGCCTCGGCCCCTGCCGCGGCCCTGGGGAGCGGCGGGGCAGCACCTCCCCGGCCGGCCGGGAGGGGAGGCAAGGGCAGGGCGGCGCGAAGCGTGCTCGCTCAGCCTGGCGGCCCGCCTGCCATCTTCCACCCAGTAGCTCTTTCCCTCACCGGGGCCGGGGCGCCTCAGGGAACCCCGGCTGCCGCCGTCCGCTCCTCGAGGCCCCCGCCCTGTGGGCAGCCCCCTTACGTGTGTTGCACCCGGTAGATAGTGCATTACACACGCCTTCCGCTAGCCGTACTGAGCGGGGAGGGGCGAGAGGGGGAGAAATGATCAAGAATAAAATACAGGTACCCAAACATTGCTAAGAGGATGGGCTTCCACCTGGAAAGTACGTTCGAGGTCCTCAAATTTAGAGGAAACAAAAAAAGGTTTGATAGACCATACACACCTGATAGGTATCTTTTAAGGGTTAGTTTAAGAGTAGAGGTAACTCCCCGTCCTGGCGTTTTGTAACATCCATGTTAAACAAGTACAGTGCTTTAAATATAAAAGTTTCAGGTGAGTCAGTCTGTGTATCTGTGCACACACCTCACTCAGCTTAGTCCTAGTTTTCTCTCAGGAACTAGGGCACACACAAGTAAGCAAGCAATCCGACACGGCAAACCAGAATTAGACACCCGACGGCTGTAGCAGTCTGTCACTGCTCCCCGGGGGCCACATAACACGGCAGAGAAAGTGGCACAGGTAACAGCATGGGAAAGACATCAAGCATTCACATCAGTGGGTCTGACTTTAAAATAGTACTGACTTCCAAAAAGACAACATTAATTGTACTGAGTTTGTCAAACAGCATCTGCAATGACAGTGTTTTACCTGATCAAAATCACCTAGAAACGCTTGCATGCTCCTCTCTAACCATCACAGGGACCAGGCACTCTGTCAGAACTGAGAAATAAACAAACACTTTTGGCTATGAGCTGTGAAGAGGGTGCTAAAGCATATTTATGTCTATATACAAACATAAACACTGCAAGCACCTCATTGTAACAGCCCTGATCGCCTTCCCATATTGTCAAGCACTTGTTGTTTATAAGGGGGTTTTGCTGGTATTTTGGGCTTTTTTACAGTACTGAAGTTACTGTAACTTATTCATTTGGAAGACATTTAAATACTTTCTGCAGTGGCACAAGCATCCTCTGCAGGAACTGAAAATAATCAGTGAAAACATTTTTATGCCCTAGACAAACACAACCAACTTGCTAGCAAACATCTTGTAGTAAATTTGAAATCCAAAGCTCTGGTTTTGTACCTTTCTATCACCAGATCTTTAACTGTAGCAATATTTTATGCATGTTTAGGAGCAGAACACACAGGGCCTGCTATCTGCAAACATTTTTACCCTTGGGATTAAATCAGCACTTGTTACAAGATGCTGCAACACAATTCCATACTGGTTAAGTCCGTTTATACACATACACACACCAGATGCAGTAAAATACAGCAACAATTTAGAGCTTTGGTTTCTTTTGCAGAAAACTTTTGTTACATCTTGCCCACACTTTGGTATTTAGACTCAGAATTTCTTCTACACCAACATATGTTTGGCACAGAAAATGTGGAGCATCAGAAAACCAGTTATGACTCCCTGATTCTCAGGGTTTTTTTTATCCCTTGGCTCTGCTGCAACTGTAGAAATGTTGTGCCTGCTTTGCTAACAATCGGTGAGGGATCCTGAAGGATATGCTGGCTATGAATTACCATCTCCTAACACACCCCCACACCTTCAGAGAGAGAGAAAACAGGCAGATTGGGAGAGCACCCAGGTGAATACCCATCAGGTCAGCAGCACCTTCCACCAGTCTTATGGTTGCTCAGTTTACAAAAGTTAAAAGCATTGATGCTACTTTATCCTTTTCCACTCTGTGAATCACAACTTTGTTAATCTGTGTTAATTTATTAATAACATCCAGTACTAAACTCAAAAAGCAGGTAGCCCTTCCTGTTCTGTTCATACTGGAACAGCACAGAGAATACAGCTATGGACACAATGCCGAGCACAGTTCTGTCATACACACTGAAATTACTTTTCAAGCATCCAATCATCAGTATGCTACTCTATAAAAAGTGACTGAACACCAGCAGAAAGTCTGTTTACTTTTGTATTACCAACACTCTATAGCAAACAACAAATCCCATTGTCAGAAGCTATATCCATTTTAAGAGGACAGCTGAGATCTTTCTGCCCATGTTTTTCTAAATTGGTGCAGATTTAGTCACTTTCTTTGTGACCATACAAAATTGCACAGGTCATTCCAACCTGCCCACTTGCAGTTCTGTTCTCTGTTGCATAAAGCAGGAAACAGCAGCTAGATGTGGTGGAACAACTCGTGCTTACACATAATGGTGTCCGAGTTCCGCAGAAATCCACTCCTTAAACATAACCTGGCCCTGATGTTGGAGCTGTATAGCAGATATGTACTAGTCCACACATTTTCCTTCCACCTGCCAGTTCAGCATAAGCAAAAGATACTCTTATTCTCTGTCTGCTTTGCATCCACCTTAACTATTCAGGACAGAACTAGAGCTCTAAGGTACTGGCCAAAAATTAACCTGAGGGACCAAGTTGCTGCAATTGCCACTGGCACTAAGCAAGGTCTCAAAGCATTCAGTGCACTCCTCCACTTCTGGCCCTTCAAGCTAAGTTGCCCAGAGTTACCCAGTCCACATCAAGTTATGCAGTAGCACCTGTTTGCATCAGAGAAACCAAGAATGATCAGACCTTATCAGCATCATCTAGCCTTAAAACGATATGACATAAGTTTAAGAGAAATGTGTAAGTACTATGTAACATCTAATCTATTAATATTCTTTTATTTGACCAAACTTCCCTTAAATTACTACATATGTTCAGAAGTGTTCTCTTTCTTTCTTGAACCTCATGCTCCAGCAACACAAGAGTGTTCATTTACAGTCTGCTTGTGCTTGGGGCTAGTAAACTATCATATAATCGTTTTCTTTCTCCAGTTTTCTTATTAGATATATGTGCTGTGTACTGAAGTGCTGAAGCAGCTTTCTCAACATGCATATTTTCACAGATCCAAAAGCATGGAACACGACTAGAGGAACCTGATGAATAATCACATAGATTAAGTGACCCGAATTGCTTACTTAGACACAAGTGGCATTAAACAGCTTTTGAAAGCCATTAGGAGCTATCTATAATCTTTTCATTACAACAAGTGTCACAAGCTTTCACTGAGATTTTATTTTTGTTAAACAAAACACTACAAAGTTAATTTGCAAAACCACTTCTCAGTAACATTCATATATGATTTATCAAGATAAGCACTTCAAACACCAAAACCTGCACAGCCAAATGAAGAAAGATTTTACATATTGATATCCTCATACCTGACAAGCACACACATTTTTTTACCAGCCAAGAAGCCCATTGTATGCATTAACTTCCTCCAATAGACAGCCTCAAAACTGCTGCAATAAGCAACCATATTTTCAAGTAATCCTGATAACCGTACTGGAGCTCTTTATGTGGTTAAATTTAATGATGTGTGTAAAACATAGCAGGACTTGTACTGCAATTTAGTCATTGTTTCATAAATGCATTTTGGTCAAGGGGTAAATGTTAAAAACGCATCCTGTACTTATGCCAAAACATTGAAAATCGCCACTAACAGGGATGGTGTAAAGCTCCTTAGTTATATACCTGGACAATTCCTGAAGTGACCTTAAAATTAATAAAGAGAAAATAAAAACCTGTATCTCAAAAGTTATTTGTATAGGTTTTTATTTTCCCCCTTCACACATGCCTTTCAGATCTTTTTAAGTTACATAGGCTAGAAAGACTCTTAAGAATGGCCAAGCCATCCAGATGAACACAGGGGTTTTTTGGAGGAGAAACGGGGAAGAGAGTGAGAGAACCGCTATTTAACCTCCACGAGTCACTTGCTAGCGTACTGTTTACCTCGGAGAGAAAGGAAAACCAGTGCTGTATAAGCCAAAACTACCCAGCTGCTAGCTGGCTCCTCAGGTTTTACAGGTGCTGACGCTGCCGGATGGCGCGGGGCAGGTAACGGCCTGAGAGCAATATCCCGCTCCCCTCAACCCGCCGCGCGCTTCCCGCTTTCTACCCAGCGTGCCCCGCGCCCCATGGCGGCGGCAGCCGGCTGACAGAGGCGGAGTGGCCTAGCGCCGAGAGCTCGAGGGAAGCCGCTCGGGGCTCTGCGGGCGGAGCACAGCTCCGCCGCCCGCTGACGCGTGTTTGTAAACACTGGCAGGCCCGGGAGGCGGTACCGGGAGCGCCCCTGTGTCTCCAGTGAGAGAGACAAGTCAGTTCCCTGCTGTGCACGCCTGAAAATTGAAAGCATCCCGACCACCCTCGGAGGATAATTACTCACAAAGCAGCTCGAAATGACACCACAAAAGGATTTTTAAAAGCCACAGCAGCATTACTCTATGATAACTGGAATTGCGGAACCCCCATTACTCTGCCATTCAGTCTTGCATGATGTATGAGCTTTGCCAAATAAACAGCTAATTAATCTTCAGACTTCCACATCATGTTTAAGATGTTAACACCTCAGAGAAAATTGGACCTGATGATTCAAAACCATTTTTAATGTTTTGTTACCCACTTCTAAACAGAGTTCTCCTACTATTTAGTCTTAAAGCATAGAGAAATTGCACCTTAATCAGTCACAACACCTAAAAGTATTTAATGATAATCATCAGTTACTGCTATTAGTTATGATCCCAATTAAGCACAATTCTACTAAGTTTTTTCTTCAAGTTATGTAGCCATTTTTTGCCACTTTATGCTCATCCTGTCTCTTAACAACTGCGTAACAACTGTTTTAAGTAAACACTTAAAACTTGAGTATCTTAAAACATACCTGAGACCAAATTCACCTTTCATTTTTGCTGCCAGAATCTGTCAGTCCTGCAATATCACTGTGGAAAGCATCTTTGTGACTTTTTAATTCTGAGAGCTCAGACTGTATAGAATATTTCTATGCATATACAGCCTTAAGTATTTGAATAAAACAATGTCACCTTCCACGAAAACCCAAGAAAGGCTGGCACTTCTTTTTTAGAGGGACAGCCCCACTAGAACACATCACCATTATTCACCATATTCGAGTAATTTTTACTCTGTTTTAAATTTGAGCTGAATTTGGGATTTTTTCAGTCTCCTTTTCGCACTCCCACATCACGTACCTTTATGATATGGTATCAGAAACAAACTAAACTTTGTGGGAAAAAGAACAAAAAGAAAGCAGCTGATTAAGCTGCCACAGTTCAGCTTATCTGGAAGAGATGTTTCAGGAACCTGAAGGAGGCAACTGCAGTGGTATGACTGTACAGGGCAGATGCAAATGCCACAAAAACAGTAATAGAAGTTGCAGTTTGGCTGGCAGAAAAAAGCAGGCAAGTAGGAGTGGAGAGTGCAAGATAGGGTAGGAAAATGAGTAAATAAAGCAATTCACATTCATCAAAACCAGACAGGAATTATACAAATGTGAGTAAGCTAAAAGCATAACAAAAGGCAAATTAAAACCAAGTGTCAACTAATAAGCATCAACAAGTAAAAACTTACTTTAAAGTGTTCTTTTCATGACAGAGCATTCTAATTTAGATTTGCCATTTCAGGAGGAAAGAAATGAAGCTTTTTCAAAATCAGTTTGGTTCTGTTTTCACTTTTTGTTCTTAGAATCAGTGTAACTTCTTCAGCCAACACAAAGCCAAAAATAAAAGTACAGTGAAAAAAACCTATCTTTCTTGATGTCTGTCTTCTCCAAAATAAGCAGTCCCAAAGGATAACTACAGAACTAAGCAAAGTTCAGAGAACAGTTACTGAGACAATGAGGTATGAAAACACTATAAAACAAAGGTTAATAAATTGCAATTCTTTTCAGTACAGACAAAGGTTACAGAAAAAAATGTAACAAGGCAAAAGCACAATGAGAACAACCTGATGTTCCATAAACAGGTACTGTAAAATTCCTGTAAGGAATATGATGACAGCAGGAGTATTTTTCATGTCCATATAAAGTATTTAGCATTATTATTTTTAGTTGTGTAGCCAAAGCCTGAACAATTTAAAAACATAACTTTTCTATCCCTATTAAAAGTCCTACAATACAAGGACCATTTTCCTCTGTTTGTGCAAAACTTAAGAGTAAATCTTGCCTGCATTTGCATTTGTAACACTGGCATAAGATGGAGCTGCTTGTGAATCTCTTTTCCTGTATACAAACCCAAGATACTGAAGTACATAAGACTCAAGTCTGACTCAGATTTTTTTTTATGTTCCTAATAAATGTCAAAATATTCAGAAAAGCTCTCATATTTAAGTGTGGCTTGTTGTTTCAGTGTTTGTTTCTGTGAAACTTAAATTTATTCCCAATCTTCCAAACTGACATCAAAGCATTTAAAAATCTGATAGAAGGGAGATAGAAAGACACATTGTTAATTTGTGCTGGGGAGGGGAACACTTGAACAATCACTTCTAAACCAACTTCTCTGTCAACAGCCAAAGGAAAAAAAACAGGTCTACAGAAATCTGGATGTGGCAGAATTAAGTGATATTTTCTCCCAAACCACATGAATACAGCTAAAAGACTGCATAAACTATATGAACAACAGCAAAAGCCAACAAATAATAATTATTAAATAATTAATTTAAAATAATTTAGAAAAAATGCAAACAAATGCTGCACTAAAGTGATGATGTTTCAGTCCTGTGCAAGTCATGAGGTGTTCAAGTGACCTCCAAAAGGAGCTGGGGGGCAGGGCGAAACCGCAAACATTTCTGACAGAAGAAACAGGAGTCTTTTGAAAATTGAGAGTCATCTTAATATGTCTAGTGATACATAAAGGGCAGCACAGGCTTTTTATTTCATACACACACAAAGAGTACTCAAAATACCAACACCAAAATCCCTTTGACACTGGGAACAAGAAAAAATACAAAAGAAAACCACCTTACAAATAGAAAAGAATGCTGAGGCAGAACGCTCTTATTTACTTCTAAATTATCACCTGGGTCATATATAACAACCCCTGTAAAGGTCAGTCCCTCAGGGAGAAACAGACAACACACAAGGAAAATGGTTGCTTTATGCAGATACTCAGAATCCAACACACAGTCTTCTGCATGATCAAGAGCAGAAAAATGAACATGAGCCTTAGCAGTCAGGATGCCCACAGCTGAAGGTGTGTTAGAGAGCAACCAGAAAAGCAAGCAAATAAAGGTAAGAACACACTTTGTATCACTAACACCAGTAACAGTCTTCAATGACTAGAAGCTCTACAGATACCATTTTCCACTCAGATTTGTCAGCTTTCTCTGAATATCAGACATCTGTAATTCTGTCCATCTTTACACAAGCTGAAACATGAGTCCTGGCCTCCCTGCACAAGCACCCAGCAGACCCCCCTGTACTCCTGTTACCCCAAATAGACAAGCTTGCCATGAGCACACAGTATTGGTATGAAAAGCTTACAGGAACACTATGCACTTTCTCTAGAGCATGTTTAGACTTTGATTAGGGATCTTCTTTGGGCTACGGCATGGAGAAGCTACCTTGAAAAAAATAAAAAATACCTTATTCCTGTATGAATATCTGCACCAAATTCATCAATCTTGAAATAAAGTTATGCAAATCTTTGTCTTACAACCAGACTTAAAAAAAAAAATCTGATTTAGGACTATTTAGATATAGGTAGACAACAAATACATGAATTAAGGGAACAGTTACATTTTCTACACATAACACACCTGCTGCTACCTCCACCTGTCTTAATGTATATCAGAAGTCACAACCACACTGCAATCTGTTGAGGTATTTGTGCCTGAATCTTGTGGAAGCTCACAGTTGTGAGACCACACTAACATACTGAAAAAATGACAAGAAACATTTTCACCTCTGAGGATCATCTACTGCAACCTGTACTTTCAGCTGCCTTCTTGGAAAAGAAAGGGAAAGGCAAGTCATTGGAATATATTAAATATGTTGCACTCCTTTATCCACAAGTAGTTTTATCTAATTTGGGATTAAAAACAGCACAGGAGGTATCAGAGCTGCTCTGCACAGATTCAGTTTAAGTCATCCAAGATCAACAGCTGAAGCACAAAACAAACACCACAGCACTACACTCAAAGCCAGCTTGAGTTTATCATACAATGTATTCTTTAAACTTGGTATTTTTTTCTTTGCTACTGAAGATAGCACCTGTTGTCTCTGTGTCACAGAATGTTTTCATTTGAAAAACAGGTCACTTCAGGAGCTCATCTGACATGATTGTTTAAACAAAGCTTACAAGCACAGCTAAAATTCTTCTGTTGCTTCTGCTGAGACATCAGAAAAGATAGGAAGCAGCCTTGTCCCGAGACAGGTAACCACTCAAACCACAACAAATATTCAGGTTCATCATTCCTCTCTAACCCACGTTTCATTTGCACATCTCAAACTGAAACTCCACTGCTCCTACCTTTGGAATTCCTCCTTTGATGCATTTTCCCTTCTGCCATCCACTGATCAGTACTTTCAGCAGTGACTCATGAGAACATGCTTAACATAACACTGAGACCTGTTTGGGGTGCCTTAATTTAGGTGCCCAAAAGCTAGGTCACTAACAGAGACAGAACATGAACATTTCTTGGAAAAGTCATGAGAAGTATCATAACACTTACAAATAGTACTTCATACTATTAAACCCTTTTACAGACAAGGCCTTATGTCTTATAAAAGTTACTCCTATTTCACCACAAGATAAAGAAGAGGAAAGAGAAGCAACTTGACCAAGATGATCTAAGCCTGAAAACTTCTCATAAAACCAGATGCCAGCATCCCAGCTACATTCTGAATGTGTCTAGATGCAGCATTCCTCTTCCCCCTGAACCTTTGACTGTATGATCAAACCTTACAGACAGGCATCCAGAGTACAAGAGCAGAAGAATTCAACAGCCATAATAAATGGTAAGAAAACAGGGCACTGAAACACTGTTATTTTCTCGGGTAGCCTACTCCAGTCCACCCTCACCTCAGCTCTACCACCCTTCCTTCCAAGTGGTGCCCATGGCAATCTATCAAACTACTCATCTCACAAAGAAAGCTGCCAGAGCTGTTATATTTCTTCTTGCATTTTGTCATTTTTTTTACTACAAAAGTAAATCACAAAATAGTACAGATCACCTCTCCCAAACAAAAGAAGTTTTCATGTAAAACTAAGTCAATTGAGATAAGAGCACAATCATAATTACTATGATTCTAGAAAATTACTTCTTGTAAAAGAAAAATAATGGCTTATGATGTTAGTATTATCAAAACTAGTGCATTGTAATTTAACTGTTTTATCTAATGGCTTGAAATTTCAGTTCCAACACAGAACCTGTCCTTACTCGGATGGACATTTCCTAGTTTACAGGCTTAAATACTCACTTTACAAAAGATTTGACAGATTGACAGTTCCAAGGAAAACAACTTGGACAGTAAAGCCACATAACAAACACAAAATAATTCTGTGTTTTTGCAGCTACTGTTTGCCTTTCACTACAAACCCATATAGAAACTGTTCTCATTTTCACATTACTTAAGTTAGAAACCTATAGTTAGTACTGCCAAGAACCCAACTAACTATTTTGCTTGGAGTAATTTTTTAATGTGTATACTCTTAACATATCACTGAAACAACAGTGTAAACATTTTTATAGATGTAGATCTGACATTTGAACATGATCAAGTCCAGCAATTCCCATGGACCCATAGGTGCAGAAAAGCTTAGCTGTTCTGAAAAAGCATAGCTACTGCTCTTGGCATATTCTTGGCAGAAACAAGGATCTTGTTTCAGAGTCATTACCATTCACTGTTCTGCAAAAAAAGTTCATCATACCTGAAAATATTAATAATATTCTGCTCCCCAGGAGTCAGATCCTCCAAAGCATACGTTGATATAACAACCCATGATATATCATCCATGCATACTCTAACATTACAAAAGGAAATGGTAAAATATCTACTTGTTTTTTTATGATTCAGCATGAAGTGTTAGTCTAATGGGAGATTTGGGGAGAAACACATGAGTATGAACTGAATCACACTATATTGCAGTATTATGCACCAGAAGAATCATCCTATCAGTAATTTTATGTGGAGAGTTCACCTCAACACATCATCATCTGCAGTGTTCATTTACTTTCACGACACTACATTGTTAAATAGTCTATTTTCAGTGTGCATTTATAAAGACATGAGAACTAGGCTGAGCAGGGAGACAAGATGATGCTCATATGCCACAGAAGGGCAGAGCTCCTTACTGAAATAAGCTACTGCAGTTGCAGAGTCATTTGCTGATCTTGTAGACTTTGGAGGAAAATGTAACTGATTATACTGAAGGCTGAGTCCTTTTCACTGTAATGACATTGACAATAGAGCCTGAGAGCACTGAATACACTTCACTGAGAACTAGAGTCACCAGCCACTTCTCCTGTGAGCCAAACTGAGTCATTTACATAAATGACTGATTGGTAGTCAAAATCTGAAAGGTACAGAGCAAAAAGAACACAGAAAGGCCCAGGAAGTGGCATTTTCATTTTGAGAAAGCTTCAACAAAAGACCTTCTCTGCTTTATTAAAAAGCTAAAGCTATCTGTGCACCACTTGGCAAGAAGTACACTATTAATAAGGCAACACTGATTTTTTTATACTTCAAAAGCAACAAGAGTATTTGAGAGCAAGTTTCTTATACCAGGTGAATTAGCTCATTAAAAAGCCTGGATGTTGAGTAGAATGACCTAATTAGGGGAATCTCTCCACTGCGAGAGGCTGTTCTAATATAAGTTGATGGGAAAACCCAGCTAGCTTGAATACTGCAAGAACAAGACCTAAATGCTTATGAAAGTGTGTGGTTAAAGGGAAAAAGAAGCATCAGAAGAGTGTCTTTCTGACAAACACATACTGAATACAATGACACTGATTTCACAGTTACTCTGTTAGAAACTTTCCAGGATTACTCATATTCATAACTGCAAGACAAATTAATAACTGCCAATAGTATTCTGCTGAATTTCTGTTACTGAAAATACTCCACACTTACTGCATCTTTGTTAGAGAAGAAAATAACTAAGGGGCACCATGTATCAGCTTTCATAGTATCATAAGCCAAAGCAAGAGATCCAATTATTCAATAATGAAATATTTAAATGCCAGAGTATCTGACCTTGATTACTCCTTTCTTCAAAGTCTCTAACACAACACACCATATAGTCCAGTATTTTTACCCATCATTTTTAGGTGCATCAATAAGTAGCAAGAATTCCTTCCAGTAGGTGAGATTTGTTCCCTAAGAAAAAACATTCCAAGAAACATTCAGGACAGAAGCATGCCTGATGCTGCCTACTAGAATGTTGTTTCTATTTTAACCCTTTGAGTTTTAAATATAATGTTAACTTTTCCATTAACATAACCTACAGAAAAGTTAAGAAATTCTGAATAACCTTGAGCAACACCTATTAGCATTTTGGCTTGCTGGTTCTTGTTGCCCTTTGGAGAGCTACACATAGACCCTCACAGTGAAAGAATCCACTCCATACACTTTATTAATGCTAAGATAACACAATAAAACTTTAGATAATTAAGTTTAATGTGCTGTTCAACAAGTAACATGGAATTTCATACTACAACTTACAGTAATTCATTATAGTTCACAACACCCCCACAGGAAAATCAAAACCAAGCAAAAAACTGCTCCAGTATTGTTATGCAAGAGCTTGATTTTCTTCTGCTGGTCACCCTGAAAAGTAATACAATGATAACAGTTAAAATATGACATTCTAAACATGAAATATGTTTGTATTGTTTGCAAAGTATGTGTAGGCAAGTACACTTCCCTATTATAATCCTCTAACTTTGAAATAATGGAAAACATTACAATAATTCCCTTTGTGCTTGTGTGTGAAATACATATAATCACACCAACATCTTAGGGTTTTATGATCTATATACATGGGTTTCACTACAGTGAACTATAGATCAACATTTAGCATTATAATGAAGTAAACTGTTTTATTGCCTTAGATCAACTACTCAATTCTCTGGAAGAAAAAGCACTGTTACATCTTCACTTTCAAGTTACATCAGTGAGATAACCAGAGAGTGTGGTTTGTTGGGAGGTGGAGCTATGGTGTCTTTTTGTTTTAACTAAAAACAAACTATAAGCACTAAAGACCAAAACCAGTGCATGCAGAATCTTCTAGCTTTTATTTTGCCAGACTACTCCAAACAAAGCATCAACAATCAGTCTGCTGGTAGAGCACAGGAAGCTGTCCTACTAAGAAGGTTACTGTATCAGTTGGTTTTTTTATCTTTTTCTTTTAAATCTAATTTAAAGTCTTACTCTTCTGCTTGCTAAGAAACTCCTCAGTTGTTCAGACTGGAGTCCTTTTCTTCATTGTGACTGGTGACAGGACTAGAGGGAATGGGCTTAATCTGAGCCAGGGTAGGTTTAGATTAGATATTAGGAAGAATTTCTTTACTGAAAGAGTGGTTAGATATTGGAATAGGCTGCCCAGGGAGGTGGTGGAGTCACCATCCCTGGAGGTTTTTAAGAAGAGGATAGATGTGTTTCTTCAGGGGATGACTTAGGGGTAAGAGTAGTGTAGGGCTATCAGTTGGACTAGATGATCTTGAGGGTCCTTTCCAACCGTAATGATTCTGTGATTCTATGATTCTGTGAGTCATGCTAAGCCGTCAGTACTAACAGCTTGCTGGACTTCCTCAAGATTGTTTATTTTCTTTCCAAGTAAGAGAATTACACTTTACAACTGCCTTGTCTGAACAGTAATTGTACAACTTTTCAGACAACAGATTACTTAAGATCAAGAGAAGTTCTGCAATACAGACTCTTGCAAAATCTCACAATCATGAGAAAACCTGTGCAGCAAAAATTCTTACACAAGGTGTTGGCACTACCATTTTAGGAGAGACAGGAACTTTCAAAGTTTGTCTCTTTCAAAGCTGGGGCTTCCCAACTAACCATTTAGTAACACCAACTCAGCCTACAGGTTTCAGTCTTCCTCACCAAACTGCCATGACACTTGAGTAATTATTTTGTATTCTGTTTCATTTCTTAGTAAATAGAGGCAAAAGAAACATACACCCATAATCGAACCTCAGGGAAGTCAATTCTATCATGAGAATTAATAAAGGTACAGGTAAAGGAGGTTTCTAACCCGTATTACTCAAACACTGCAGAAGTAAAAGCCCAAATCCCCCACAGCTTCCTCTAAACACTCTATGCAAGTACTTTGACTCATCCTTTTTCAACCTTAATGTCAGAGTAAATAACAAACATTAAAGACGTAAATGGTTTATTATCTACTTTGACAGTTTTGTATTTGTTACATGGAAGCTAGAAAAATAATGACTCTGGCTTGGTGAGTATTCTACATGCTAAAGCTGGAAGTTAATAACAGAAGAAGCAATAGAACTGAAAGTCTTAAGGTACCTAACTAGGCATGATTCAGTAACACACCTCCCTTTGGCCATGCCCTGCTAAGAATACTTTAAATCAGATTTCTGTACATTCTTTTCTTCCTGTGTTGTTTCAACATTCCAACTCTTCGCAAGAGCAGAGCTCAAAAAACCATACCACTTCTCCTGGCAAGAACCCTCACACTCCTGATACCTGACTTCCTCACTGTTTATCAACTTAATGCTTGGAACAGCAGCAACCTCAGAAAGCTAACATCACCAGGCAAGACTCCAAGAACAAGACAGAAACCAAATACTAAAGCCACTGATGAAGGAGGTAAGTTTTAAGTGTTCTTGCTCCATTATCTTCAGTATTTCCAGCTCCTTAACACTGTTCAACCAACCTAAAACCAGCCTAGATAGTAAAAGGCCTAGAATATAACAGCTGCTATATGACTATTAATTCAAAATCTGTTGATATTAACATCTTCAGCAAGACAGTGTTCTTTTCCTGGTCCTTTTATAACAGCACAGAATGGAAACAGGTACTCCATAAGGCCTAAGACAATAACAGCAACAGGAAGACACAACACCCAAATGCCTGGAAAGCAGGAAATACCTGCCTTCATCTCCACCCTTCAACAGGAAGTGCAACACCACACCTTTAAAAACAAGAAGAAAAAAGTACACATTAACATAACCACTGCTCCTTTCTGAAGGAAAACCACTATTTCTAACAACTAAGAATTTTGGCCATCCATCTAAAAACACTGAGGTAGCGATTGAGTTCAGTCTTACTTTTAAGACCCAAGTTCAGCTACCAACATGGCTTTGGCCAAAGCACTTGACCACTGTACGGACAACACACAGCTAATAAGAATCCCTCAATAACATCATGACTCTACCTCACTCCTACACTGTGAAAAACAAAACCAAAAGCATAACAAGGGATGTGGTGTTCAGACACTGAAACATAAAACATTTCCTCAGAGGTGCTATACAACAACTCTTGGTAGGCAAGTATTCTCTAGAGTAACACAGTATGCCCTAGGAAGTCTCTTCCAATAAACTCTTGGTTTTGGATCTCTCTGTTCTTAGCTGTCATTCCTCAGCTTTACACAACTACCACTGCATACCATCCTGACCTTGTGTCCAGCATTTTACATATTCAGTGTGATTTAGGATCTTCAAATAGATATCATGAGACTGTTGCAAAGCATCACATACCTTACTTTTTTAAAGACAGTAGAAAGTTTTCTCATACCAAAGCAATAACTTCTCACAGAATTTCTTACATCTCAGAAGGCTAAAACACAAAATCAATTAAGAACAAACCCTCTATCTCACCTGTATCAAATCAGTCCCAGGAATTCAATTATTGCTGCACTTCAAACTAAAACTGTATTGCCAGAAAAAAAAATGCTATTTTCAAGAATGTACTTGAATTTATCAGCTTCACTGGTATTTATTTCCTCCTGATCAAGCTTCCAAGAATTCTTCTGGGCTTTCAGAACCCCAACTTGTTCACCTTCTAAAATGAAAAGTAAGAAGAATCAGGAAAGTCACAAGGAAAACCACAGTGGAAAACGAGAATCAGACAAACATGCCACATGCATTACATACTTCACCATGTCAGTGAGGGGTTTGGACACACCATGCAATGCCAATGTAATGTCCTAGCTTCTCAGTGTCCCCCTGCACACATCAAAAGATACCATTTTTTAAAGGTCAGAGAACTAAGACATGGATGAAACTACAATTATTTAGCAACAGTGTTGTGGATAATTGACACCTAAAGAAAGGGTAATGGACAAGCATACCTATGGGAGGCTCCTCTGATCTCAAGTGGGAATGCCTCGGGTACCGCTGACACTGCAGTAAAAGCAATCAGCAGGCGCCTGATGGTGTGGTTGCCTGGTTGAGCACAGCACTAGCTTTAGATAGATTAACACATCACTTTGTATGCAATATCACTGCCAACAATGAAACGTTTTTCTTTTGAGAAAGGTGAAAGCACACACAATTGCACTTGCCTGGAGACTGTACTGCTGTAAAAACTGAACTGCATACTCAAGGGGCTAGGATACGTGGAGAGTACCAGCTATTTTCTTGGTCCACTCATGAATCTTGTATACAGTTAAGGGCAGGCAGACACCAAACCAGCAGGTTTGCTGTGTGTCCTCTAAAAAGCCTTACAACTTCTCCAAAATCTCTCTCAGACTCTTGCCTCAGGACTGAGCCAACTCTTATGTACCAAAATGTTTTCAGACAGCAAACCAGAGCATGAATGACATGAGTTTCTAGTAAACAAAATTAAATGTGACAATAAAATCAATGCAAAATATTTTCAAATGTAAAACATGCAAAAAACCATAGTATCACTAACGTGTCATCTGTCTCTGTTGACAAGCAGTCATGTGGCTTCTCTCTCTCTTCCTTCATAGTTACTATTCTCACACCTCCAAATTCAGAACAAGCAGAATCTTTAGATAATTGGTCATCATTGTCATAGCTGCAAATACAACCCAAATTGTTAACTGAAACATTTATTCTGCAAAACAGTTTTGTTGTTCTGTTTGCTTCATCTATACTAGTATTACGTGCCCAACAGTACAAAGACATTAGCTGTTCTACAAAGGATATCCAAAAATCTTCCATTTTAATAATATTAGCTGTATACTTTCCTCTTCCTCTTTCTTATATGACTTCTGCCTCATTTTATTTTTAAATGTCAGCTACAGTCTTTCAAGCACTATCAAGAAAAATATTTAATCTGGCCTTCACATATAAGGAGAGCATACTACTAACGTTCCATCAGCTGCTATTAAAGAAGTGCTGTCTGACACTGCTTGCTCTTCTTTCACAGTAATTCTTCTCACACCCTCAGGGAGGGAACAGAGCTGAGCTTTTGACAATGGGTCACAACTGTCATACCTAGAAAAAAAATAAACAGTTGGTATTAATGCCAAGAATTATGTACTGAGTATTAGTGAACAGGAGAGTATTATAACAGTTTACTCACAAGTCCAGTAAAAATCCTGCAACTTCTGCATCATTTCTGAAATCCAACTTTTCCTTAAGTGCCAACCATCGGTCAATATGATTTCCCACATAAATCCTTGTTTTCCCCCTTCTTCTATCAAGGCTCTGCTTTCTCTTCTTCTTTTCCAGAAGAGACAACACCGGAGGCCTCCCACATCTCTTTTCTGGTATCGACACTGTAAGACTAGAAATGAAAGAAAGACTATTTAGTCAGAGGCAGCTCTAAGCAACGGATGGCACCTCAGTGTTCCAGGTCATCAGAGCAGACACCGACTGCCCAATACCGTAAGCCTTTTACTGCTCTTTTAGTTAAGAGTCTAAGTCGCTATCAACGGAAACGGCTCACAGTACCTGCTGCTCCCGGCCCGAGAGCCCCAGAGCCCGCCGCCCAGCGGGCCCGAAACCCCCAGAGCCCGCCGGCCCGGGCGGAACCGGAACTCCTAAAGCCCGGTAGCCCGAGCGGGCCGCAGCCCGCAGCCCCCACCCCCGGGCTGAAGGGAAGGCACCGTGACACCTATACTCCCCACACCATCGGCGGCTCTGCCCGCCCCCTTCCCAACCTCCCCGATGACGCAGCTAGGAACACGGCCGTTTGCCGCTCCTGAGGTAAACCCCCACGTCCCGAGCCTCCAACCGTCCCGCTCCTCATCCACCACCTCAACTCCCCAGAGAAGACGCCCAGCGGGCCCGAAACCCCCAGAGCCCGCCGGCCCGGGCGGAACCGGAACTCCTAAAGCCCGGTAGCCCGAGCGGGCCGCAGCCCCCACCCCCGGACTGAAGGGAAGGCACCGTGACACCTATGCTCCCCACACCATCGGCGGCTCTGCCCGCCCCCTTCCCAACCTCCCCGATGACGCAGCTAGGAACACGGCCGTTTGCCGCTCCTGAGGTAAACCCCCACGTCCCGAGCCTCCAACCGTCCCGCTCCTCATCCACCACCTCAACTCCCCCAGAGAAGCCTCAGCCGATCACTCACGCTCCACACCAGCAGCTGCGGAGGTAAACACGAGGCACGTGAGCGGCGCGTTCTGATGGCGCGCCGCTCACGTGATGGCGGATTTTGCAGGGGAACCGCCTCTCGGGCGGAGCGGGTCCTGTCAGGGCAGCACCCCACGGGGGAAAGGGAAGTCCGGCGGAACATCCACACCCCGCTAAATGACCGAGCGGTGATTGGATTAATCCGTATCGCCCACCCCACAACCAAGCTACCCTCAAGAGCTGCGGGGCTGGAGCCGAGTTGCGCCCGTGTTCTGTGCTTGTTGGGTCACAAGGTGTCAGCAAGGCTTGCGTGCAAAGGGCGAGCAGCACTGGAGGTGTCCAGAGAAGGGCAATGAGGCTGGTGAGGGGTCCAGAGAGTAAGTCTGATGTGGAACGGCTGAGGGAACTGGGGTTTTTAAGTCTGGAGAGGAGGAGGCCCAGAAGAGGCCTTGTCTCTCTACAGCTACCTGAAAAGAGGTTGGAGTGAGGTGGGAGTCAGTCTCTTCTCCGGGGCTACCAGTGAGAAGACAAGAGGAAATGGCCTTAAATTGCACCAGGGCAGGTTTAGATTGGATATTAGGAAAAATTTATTCCCAGAAAGAGTTCTTAGGCATTGCACAGGCTTCCCAGGGCAGTGGTGGAGTCTTTATCCCTGGAGGGGTTTACAATGCGTGTAGATGTGGTACTTAGGGACGTGACTTAGTGGCATGGTGGTGATAGGCTGACAATTGAACTTGATAATTCTGTGAAACTTATTTAAAGCCGGTTTAAACGTTAAAACACACACACAAAATAAAAAAAGCTCATGGCAGACTTTCTCATTTTCTGAGTCACTTCCATGCAGTGACCATAGTAAATTTAATAAGTAGTATTACAGTCAGTGCATGTGCTAAACAAAACTTCTGGACCCACCTTCAGTGCAGGGAGGACTCTGAGCCAGGTACGATGTCCTCAGCAGGGCACTCAGACCTCAGATTCATCCTTGTGCTTTCAAAGTCACTTGGTTCTTTGACAAGGTAGGAGTGTGGCCAGAATCAGACAGCAGCTGGAGGCTGGCTGGGTCATTCTGCCCGTCCAGGGCCAGGGTTGGAATGTTAGAGGGAGGAGACGAAAAATATGGAACGCTTCACGAATTTGCGTGTCATCCTTGCGCAGGGGCCATGCTAATCTTCTCTGTATCGTTCCAATTTTAGTATATGTGCTGCCGAAGCGAGCACGACTTTCAAGATCTCTCCTCAGTTATTTCTACCTCTGGAACTTGAGCTTCCTCAGGATAGGGCGAGGCAACGTGTCTGTGAAGCAGGCAGTCTTTGTTGAAGCAGGTTGTGCACAGCATATCCAGCCGTGCCGGGGCTGATCGGGAGGGCAGCAGGCGGGGGGGCGGTTTTCTGAGGGGCACGGGCTCACTGCTGTATGCAAATATGCGCAACGCACTCTGGGCGATAGGCGGCCGGCTCTCCCTGTTTACTGTGGCCGCAGTGGATCTCTTCCGAGTGGCTCAGCCCCAGGGAGTGGTCGGTGCCCGTGGTGTGTTACTGCAGGGGCCTCGCCGTGCGTCCGCTTCTCTACAGTAACGCTGGGAGGACTTTGAGGGCAGCAGTACTCAGTTCTTCGCGGTTAGGAGTTTTACTGTTTTCTGTGGTAGGTTTTACTTAAATGAGTTTAACGTCATTTTTCTGTGACAATAAAATAGTTGTTAGTCCGAGTATCTTTTAAGCACATAGGAGCTGTAGTAGGGGACACCTTAGTTGTTGGGAGGTAGTGGTGGAGTCACTATCCCTGAAGGGGTTCAAAAAGCATGTAGACATAGCGAGATGGTTTGGTGACATGGAGGTGTTGGGTCGACGGTTGGACTTGGTGATCTTGGAGGTCTTTTCCAACCTTAATGAAGGTACTAACAATCGTAGGAGAATCTCTTTCCCTCAGCCAGGAGGGGTAACCTTGGGGAGCATCCTCTCGAAGGGAGGAATATCTGCACCCCTTAGGAGAGGTGTATCAGAAGTTCCTATAGTCGAGAAGTAGGACTGGACTTTTATAGTATAAAGTGCATGGGTGTCAGTCATCTGTTAATGGTCTAGATGTGCTAGATGTGCTAGTGAGGCTGATTTTAGTATTCTTCAATGCCAAAAGCAGTTTAACCCTTCCTAGGCAGAGTGTCCTACTATACATGGTATGAAAAATCGTGGAATGCCTATGGGCAGAATAGATGGAAGAGAAGCAAAGCCGGCGCTCTGTGGACTTGTCAGGAGACTTTTGTCTTTTTTCCCTTTGGAGATTCCCAGGACAGGAGCGGTTCGGACGAATCTTGTGGAGGTTCCATGGTGTAATGGTTAGCACTCTGGACTCTGAATCCAGCGATCCGAGTTCAAATCTCGGTGGAACCTAGTAACTTTTAGCAACCAGCAGATTTCTTTAGCGGTCATGACCGTGGAAAATGGGTATAAAGGAAACGGAGTGTTTTCCGTGGGCTTCTGGAATGCCTAACCCACAGATGTCCCTTGAGACCTGAGAAGCGTAGTGGAACAAACTGTAGAGTTTTCCAGATTGTTTTCCCGCACCTATTATCATCATTGCAGTTAGGTTAGTACATTCTTGCACGAACTGTCTGAAAAATTTCAGATATGCCATAGGATACTGGAACGTGATGAATTCACAGAATCACAGACTGTTAGGAGTTGGAAGGGACCTCGAAAGATCATCTAGTCCAACCCCCCTGCCATGGCAGGATTCCCTAAACCAGGTCACACAGACATGCGTCCAAACAGGTTTTCCATAGAAAGAGGTCTTCCCCAGCCTCTCCGGGCAGTCCGCTCCAGCGCCCTGTCACCCCCTTAACTGTGCTGTGGCCAACCCGTGTGGACTCACCATGCTCAGTGAGCCGTTAGAACTGAGGGTTCCAGGCAGGCTGCTGAGGAGCTGCTTTGTGTCTCATACATGTTCTCCTGCTGTTCGTGTTTGCTTTCTGACCTTGCAGTTTCGCGATCGTTATACCACGAAGACAACGAATGTTGCAGAAAGCCAGAATGAATATTGATGTTTGGGTTGCATTATGCCCTGGGCAGTAAGTGCGGGGCGGGCAGCAGTAATCCCCCCAGGATTTGGTAGCTCTGGCTTTATTCTGGAGGCTCGCAGAGCAAGAATGCCACCACGCGGTTCTATGGTGTAATGGTTAGCACTCTGGACTTTGAATCCAGCGATCCGAGTTCAAATCTCGGTAGAACCTGCACCTTAGTGTGACTTTTGCTGTGTCCCCAGCGGTCTCCCGCGAACACTGCCCGGCTGCCGGCACCAGCGCTCTGCGCCTGGCCAGCCTCCGTGTGCACCTACGGCACTAGGGAAGAGCTAAACAAGGGCAGGCAAGGCAGTTACCTGTACACAGAGACAGCACGTGCTGGGTACATAACGCAGAACAGAGTACAGCCCAGGGAGCCTGCTCCCTCGGCTGGAGCTGTAGCACGCTGTTTCTGGTTTTCTTAAATGGAATGAGCAGCTCTACAGAATCCCAGGAAATGTGGGAGTAGGAAAGGACCCCTGGGGGTCATCTAGTATAACCCCCCTTGCTCCAGCAGCGTCACCCAGAGCAGGTTGCTCAGAATTACCTCCAGGTGGCTTTGCAGTCTCTCCACAGAAGATTCCACAACCTCTCTGGGAAGCTTGGGCCAGGGCTCCTCACAGCCAAAAAGTTTTAGGTGTTTAGGTGGAAATTTCTGTGTTCTATTTCATGTCCAATGCATTTGAAAAAAAAGATCAAATAAGACTTTAAATTGTTCTTACTACAATTCCTCCTGCCATCCAGCAACACTCTGCTTCCCCTTACCACCCTTGGAAGTTTAGCTGTAATCCAGAACACTCATCAACAGCCAACAGGGTATTTACTGAGTATTAATGCTGAAGTCCCTGACAAGTACACATCTTAAAACGAAGTGTACTTAAAGAGTTAAGCTTTTGAATGGAATGAGAAAGAATCAGTACAGAGTTCAGTATCAAGATTTATTTAGGACAATTCATGGTCATGCTCCATTTGAATACAAAGTACCAAAATTTAGGTAGCTGAATGTTATCCAAATATAATCCAGTTGAGACTGCTGCATACAGACATATCCATTACTCTAAGTGACAGCATAGCCCCTGTCTGTCCCTCTTCCTTAACTGTAGTGGACAAACACAAGGTGCTGCAGCTGATGCACAAGGCATAGCAAAAGTACTTCCCAATGTGTCCTCCTTTTTGCAGCAGTCTCAGAATGAAGTACTATAACCCAAGGTAGCAAGCACTTGAGATGCTCAGGTCAATAATAACCCAAGATAACTTCCAAATTAATTTAGCATTTCCAGTTACTTCCCCATAATCTCTCCAATTCAGTATGTTCTAAAAAATCACCTAGAGACAAGACTGTCTCAGCACAACAATCAACTGAGAACTAAAGCACTATGGCTGTGACCACACCAGGAACTTTTCCCATTGCCAAAAAGGCAGTAGCAATGAAAATGTTTAGTTGCCAAAATCCTGTCAGGGAACTAAATAATGCTGTACTTTCAGAAGTGTGGCTAGAAATCAGGCTTCCCAACTGTAGATTTAAAAGCCAGAATCAAATCTGAAGCAAGTATTTCATTATATATGAAGTTGCAACAAGTATTTCTGATCTCTGTTAAGATTTCAGCAGAAGAAGGTGGAGGGGAAAAGACTCCAGTCAAGGTAAAACAGGTTTCCTCCCCCCTCTTTTAAACTGGCACTTTAAAGACTTAAAAAATTTGAAATCAGTTTTACTCAAAAAAGTCTTAAAAAACAAAAGCTGACCAAAAAAACCCAAACTCCAAAAGGACACACATCAGTCACTAAGTCACTAGCTATAATACATACATTCCACCTAGCCACTAAAAGCTGCCCATTCCTCATCTTTGAAAGGAATACCATGGCAGACAGACAATCTACTCAGTATTTACACTGCTACCATCTCCATAGTTTTAAACAATTGAGCAGCTGGAAGAAATGGAATCAATTGAAATAATTTATTTTATGTACTGAGCCACCAATTTCTCTTGTAGCAGGAGCACAGCACAGTACATGGTAGACAGATTTGTTTCACCTGCTGGCCATTCCTAGGGTCTCCCCCCAGCATGGGACGTGAGGCTCCCCAGTGCAGCAGGCAAGTGAACCAGCAGAAGAGGACAGGTACAGACAGCAGTGCCCCCTGCACAAGGGGAGGGGTTTTCAAGTTGTACAAACAGCTCAAGGGTATCCTTTCAGAACAGGAAGGCAGCTAGTGTGTAATTCAGTGAAGATTCCATCAGAAAAGCAAACAACTTTTTTTGTACCATTTCATCCAGTATACACATATAAAAAATAAGCAGACTATACAAAGAACTGAAGCAATATAATTTAAACATGCCATTGAGCTATAAACCATATATACATACAAACATATGCCTATACAAACAGAACAAGACCACTTTATTACAGGGTAATTCTGTCAAAGTTTTTGGAGGAAATGTTGATAGGTAAAGAAAATCAGACCAAAGAGTTGGATGTTGCTCCTGTAAGTAATCTGTTCTGAATTTCATGCAACACCACCATCTTTCTTTAGCAGACATTTACTATGGTTTCAGCTACACACAGGTCTTCCCACCACTTCTGGACTCCCTTCCCATACAGAGGTAGATTTCTGTAGATGTTCTGATATTGCACCATGTAAGTATTATGTTTTTGTTACAACAAGGAACAACTTACCAAGGCTAATTTCTGGGTGTGATCTCATCGTGTGCATTCAGGTAGCACAGTAATCAAATTCATTTGCACTTGAAAGAAAACATCCTCAAAGTGCAATGTTTTGTTATTTAGGTGGAGGTCCAATTGAAAACTGCAATTCTGTTAACAGCTTCACATTAAAAGAACTTTCTCTTGCCATCAGGGTAATGCACTTAAAATCTGTCTCTCTCCTTTTGAGCCTCTGTTGCTTAGCCAAGGCAAGAACTTGCATGGACTTCATTGATGCCTTTACCTATCTGCTGTGATCAAATACACACAGGGTTTTGCAGCATTAGATTTTACTCATACAAGTGATTGTAGCATTAAGAAACTGACAAGAAGATTCATTCCAGCTGCCTGGAATGATTCATAAAAGCCCATCCACTCTTTCAGACTGGAAAAGGAAAGCTGAAACTTTGCTAGTTTCAAACAGCCATTAATTATAAAGAAATCTGATGCTACTTGGACAATCTGAAGAAGTCTGGCAGTAGGGTTGGGGGTTTTTTTTGTCCATCACATTCTTGAACAGCCCTCTGACAACTCTTGAGAGTGCAGAAAAGCCTGCATACAAATATCACTTTGTCTGTCAAATGAAACCTCAACATTTTACTTTAAGTGCACCAAAAAACTCATTATGCCCACGTAGAGTAACTTTGAGGAGCTCACAAACATGGCTGAGTATTCTTTTCAGAGGCACTCCATGAAATTATTTTAACAGAAGCTTTGTCAACATGGAGATAAATGAAAGAACAATCTGGTATTCTGTGTACCAAACCAGAAGAGAATAAAAGTGCTGTGAGCCTGGCTCAGCACATCTAGCAAAGTTGCAGTATGCAAATGCTCACCTGACAGCACATCTGCACCTTTCACTCTCCAAGAAGCACCACCCCTCCTAGCTGCAAGGTCCTAAGAAAATTGACAAGGAAATAGTTCTCTTTTTGTACCAACCAACCTATTTGAAACTACTTGTAATGAAGGATTGCATGATAACCCTTTAGCAGTAGTCTCCCAGGTTCAGTTTACATGAAGCATTCTGTTCTTTACAAACTATCAGATCAGTAAAGAATGGTGACTGGTTTGGAACTGAGTAGCTTTTGTAAAAGTGTGGAGAGAAGGCATAGAAAAATACATGCCACTTCTCCACATGCACACCTGGCCCTGTCAACAGCTTGTTAACAAGGCAGGCAAATCCCAAATTACTTCACAACAACTGCAACAATACTGAACTTCATGATGACTTTTCCCATGATGAGAAGGACTGCACACCTAGGAGGAGGAGTAAAATAATCTCACCTTCTTGGGGGAGCCTGTTTTGTGAAGGGAATCCTTCTGCTCCTGGCACAAAGTGCTTATGTACCTTGCAAGATCACATTTCTCAATCAAAAACTCCACTATATACAGGAGATGACACAAAGTTAAATAACAGTGGCAGGAACCAGGGCCTTCAGAGACTTCTCTTTCTGTGTTTAAAAAGCAATGGTTCTTGACAATGATCCACAGTTAGGAAGCATCTCATACACACACTCAGCTAGTGCATAGCATCTGCAATTGCATAGAATGTTTCCAGTGCTGACTCTGTAACTAACCTAAGCAAATCTTTTGCAAGTTTATTACCATTTGATATCCAAATTGCTTGCTGTTTGATTTACTGCACTGTATTTGGTGTGCAGGGTTTCCTGGACCTTCTTAGAGTCCATGCCTTCCAGCCAGTCCTGGTACATCTTTTGTACATGCAGGTTGGTTTCTGGCAGCCTAACAGGTACTGCAGCATACACTTCTTCCATCTGGGTAAGCAGTGCTTTGTCTGCTTTGCCATCTTCGGTTTGTGCCTGACCTTTTCCATTTAGGCACCCTTGGGAGAGGGGAAAGAAAAGAGAATGAAAGAGCTGCAAGGGTGAAGCAGATCTGATAGGAAGAGAGTCTGTTCACTTGGAATTCTTTCTTTATACTTTTCTAAAGGAAAAAATGTGTCTCTTTACATAAACTACCCCCCCCATGCTGTTAGAATTTGTGGTTAAAAGTGATTCCCAAATCAACATCATCTTAATCTAACAACCTCTCTCTTCCTTCTCCATTGTTTCAGCATCTTAGTTATGTTCCTTGTCTTTTCTTGCCCTTGACAAGCACCATTTCAGCATGCTTCCTCTGAGGTTTGCAGTAATCCTCAGAGCCATGCTGTCACTTATTTATAGGCCAGAAGAGAGCAAGTAACATTGTGGCTAATTTTAGAAAACCCAATCAATTTCTGAGCCACCCCTGCACATCATGTTCTGGACTGCTCATAATTAGGAAGCTTGTTCAATGATTAAGAAGAGAATTCAGTTGCAAGGCAACTGTCCTTTGAGATTCAAGATATGTGTGTGGAACAACTGTGCACCCACAACTGTTCTTACCTCCTGGGCAGGCAAGGACTTCTACAAAATGGTACAAAAACTTTCCTTTTTTCAACTTCAAAACCATGTTTTGAATATTTCTAAAGCCATAAGCCGCTGCAAAACGTAGCACTGTCTCACCATCCTTTTCTAGGGTCACTTCTTGAAAGTCCTTGTTCCTGGAAAGATGGACAGAGAACATTTGAAACCCCTGCAGAACCAAAGGGATGATCCTTTCTCAGGTGCTCTAAAGAGAGCAGAACAAGTACAACAGTGAGATGAAGGTGAACTTTTCCTGTTTTACTGCTGAGTTAAGTAGAACTTGGGGTTGAATCTTCAAAATAGAATTACATTTCAATTTTAAGGATGGGTAAGTTATTAGTAAAATTAAAGCTAGCAGGCACTGCTTTACAGCAACAAATTCACAGGTGTAACAGCTATCTGCCTAGCAGCAGAAGAGCCAGGTTAGCTGTAATGGCATCAGGGTTCACTGCAGCACCAACTAAACCAAGGGAGGTTCAGAGTGGACATTAGGAAGCATTTCTTTACCAAGAGGATGGTAAAACACTGGAACAGGCTTCCTAGAGAGGTGTCTGATGGCCCTAGCCTGTCAGTGGTTAAGAGGCATTTGGACAATGCTCTTTAACATGCTTTAACTTTTGGCCAGCCCTGAAGCTGTCAGGCATTTAGACTAGATTATCACTGCAGGGCCCTTCCCAATGAAACTATTCTGTTCTATCCTAGCCCATCCTACATAACAAGGATAAAAAACTCTAACTTACTTCAGTGCTTTGTAGGTGATTTCCTTGACATCCATGCCAAAAAGCTCCTTTGCAGCATGTTTAAAAATGTGTTCCAGGTACCCATCTGATCTCTTGCCTTCATGCCTTACTACATCCCCCTCTGGTATTCCATCAAACCTTAGGAAACAACAGAAAGATCAACTCCAAAATTTCATGCCTTCTCTTCAATAAAGTAATATGGTTTTCCTCTTCTTTGTCTCCATTCACTGCTCAGGAGACATTTTTGGTAAAAAAAAAAACCCCAACAATTATTTTTTAGCCTGAGAGAATATGAAGGTACTTCAAGAAGTTACAAGCCTTTGCTCACAAACAATTCTCCTGCTCCAAGAGCTGTCTGTCACAGTCTGTGACACTGGGCCACTAAAATAACTTGTTCTAAGAAGTGGAGTTCAAGTTATACAATTTTTTTTTCTCCAAAATCTACTTTTAAGACCCCAGAAAAGCAAAATTTGATGTCATCAGGTCTCACAGCTTGAGCCAGCATTATCAGATTAACCCTCTTAAAAATTAACCTTTTCCAACATAAACTGATCCAATAAAAGAGGTATATTCTGAATGAGAGCTTGTTCTTTCCCTGGACAGGATGATTTAGGAATAAATTACCATCTCTCTGAGATGTCTATTGAAGTCTATGTCATTCTCTGTAGCAGTCTCTGGTAGAAGCAATCAAAGGAGCTACTCTACAAACACAGCTCTCAAAATGTTACCTCTCTGCCACCTAAATTTCTCCAGCCAAGACAAGGTCTAAGCTGGGTACTACATGAGAGTGAAGAGGAGTTTTAGAAGCTTCCAGAGCTTTCCATTTTGTGCAGAAAAGCAGGTTTATTGCTCCATTACCACCACTTTGGAAAGATACCAAGTTAACAGCTGTCACACTTGACTAAAGATCAGTGAGACCAACCTTTGTAACTGGGCCTGAGAATTGAAACATGCATACTGCTTGCTGAGCCAGGGCTACAGTCAGGAAACAGAAACCTCTTCTCTGCTTTCTGTGAGTTTCACCTAAAGCATCTTTCTTTTTTTATCTAATCTTGAAAAACTAACTGCTGTCTTTGGTGTAAAAGCAATTACCACTTCCTGAAAGGCTGCTACTTCTATCATTGCTACATGGACAGATTAGAAGTGGAAGTTCACTGTCAAGACACTGCTCTGAGTGAGAGGGAAGCACAGAACAGATAGTCAACAGCATGACTACATCCCAGGCATCTTTGTGAGGCTAGGCAGTAGAGCAGGACAGATGAGGCTGTTCAGCTTCATACAAGCTCAAGGACAGGAGAGCTCTGGGGTCAACACCCTGGGACAGTAACACTTACTAGCAAGTGGTGTACTTGCTAATATTCTACTATTACTGCATTAAAACAGAAATCAGGAGCTACACACATCTTCAGAAATCACAAATGTTAAAGGAGTCACTGATAAAGGTCATTACCTCAAACTACCTGCTTTGCATTTGGGCAGTATATACAGTTTTGTATTATCTGCTTCATAACTCATATATAGGGATGAACATCTAAGAGAATACTTCAAGGTTTTTTGGCCCCAGTATAGAGTCTAAGGCTTTAGATTACTCAGGCTGTGATGCAGGCTCTTTTTTTTCTTTAAAAAAAAGCAACAACCCAACAAACATTCTTTTGAGAAGTTTTACATTTCATTTCTCATCAAAATAAGGAAGCAATCCACAACAAAACTACTTACAAACTGTCTACAGCTACTTCAGTCACATCTTTCATAGACACATTTTTCTGTTCCATTATTTGGACAATTTCACCTGTAGAAATACAAAACATTTTACTTTCAAAGCAAGATGCACATACTGTGCCTGTTCAAGAGATCAATATCCCAACACCTGTATGGGCTTACAGTCACATTCCCCAATTCTTCCTAGAGTCAGTTCTCTCCAGTAACTGAGAAGCCTGACATTTCCAGCCCTGAGGAAAGGGGTTCAGCTTGCTCCAAACTTTGTATAATGCCATCCTTAGCCTTTCTGTTAGGTAAAGTTCAGAAGACCTTTCTATGCTGCAGGGGAAAAAAAGGAGGACATGAAGTTTGGCCATTAAGCCTAAAGAGAAGAGCCACACCAAAAAGCTGGTGCCATGCACTAGGAATGTTATTAATGATCCCAGTGGAGAGTAGATAATGAGCACAGACAAGCTGACAAAAACAAGTACCTGAATCTTTTCAGCTGAATAGAAGGAAGTCTTTTTAGAAGGAAGTACTTTTTCACTTTGCCTTCCCTAGTACTACAGTAGCACAACAACATGAACTTTTTAAAGCAGAAAAAAGCCAACCTTACACCTAAACTGACTTGGAAAACAAGCCAAGTCTGGCAGAAAGGCTACTCTAACAATGGTGATTCACTTCTATCTTTATAAATGGTAAGTTTCAAGAAGATTTAACCTGATGTGAGAACACAATCAACTTCCTGTGAATTGTACAAGGCAGTGTAGAAGTCTTCCCTCAAGGCCTCCAGCTTTCGGTCGTAACAAGGCGCCACGATTACATGGAAAATTTTATCAGGAGACAAGTTCTGTGGAACACAGGAGAGAGCACAGCTGAACTGCATGAAGGATGACAAGGGCAAAAATGGCACCATAAACTCTATGCAGGTAATACTAGCAATCAATCCCTGGCAATGAAATTGAAATACTTGCCATAAGTCACAAAGCATCAGCAACAAACATCCTAAGTCAGTCTTCTGGCTCAAACTTTTACTTACTCCTTTAGAGCACATTTTCTGCAGCTTTTAATTGTCTTAGAAAACAAATGCAAGTTAGGACTTCAGAATTCTATTTTCTAGCTGTCCCTCATTCACCTTCATCCATAGCAAGTCTATCAGTATTACTTTCTATGGAGGTAGCAATATGATGTGGCTGCAGTTAAACTGAATACATAAAAAGAACAGCAGCTTTTTCAATACACACAAGTGAGAAGATAACAAGGTTAGTTTCTAAGATATAACGCTTTTATTGATCCCAGCTAACAGGGCCATTTCTGCACTACTCCTCCACTCCTGGTTTGGCTGTGCTCTAGAACTACACAGGCAGCATTTCACAAGAATCTCTCTAGTAACCCTGGACTGAATTTTATCCACAAATATCCAAATCCACATTGCACTGGGAACAGGCTGCCAGCTCACACTGCACCACATAAAATGAGGTTCTTTGTACAGTCTTCTTATCATGGGCACTTGTTCAGCTTCAAATAAAGGACAAACAATTCAGGAAGATGCTTTCTCATTTTATAATACACTAAGATTTATATTTCAGTATTAAAACTCACTAGTCCACCTTTTTAAAAGAGTATAGTGGTAAAAATAAATGAGAATTACCTTCTGCCTGGCAAAGTAGCCCTTCACCAGGGAGCCCATGATCTGCTGTGGAGACTTTGCAGTGCAAATGTGAGAGGTCACCAGATTGGTAAGTACCCTTTCAGCATACCGGATCCAACCTGGAATGACAGAAAAATCAGTTACAGTGAAGTGGCACATAGGCATGGCACAGGGGCAGCAGTTACCGAACAGCTCTCATGAATGAAAATAACTCCAGAGTAGGTAGGACATTTCTGTGGAGGCTGGAAGTCCCACCTTGGGAACTGTAGGCAACTTCAAGGCTCTGCTAATAATGCTTTACAGTTGGCTATTGATAATTCACTATGCCACTAATTCTAGACTTCAAAGCCACTGTGAACTTCATGACCTATTACACCCTTTTCCAGGGCACAGATTTAACAAAGCAGAAAGAACAGGACCCCACCTAACAAAGAGTAAGTGGACTTTCTAGACCTGAGCCCTTGGATCACCAGATCCTCCAACAAGTGTACTTTGTTCAGCTGCTTAACTGTGACCTTCTGTTTCCTGAGATTTAACACCCATGCACCCAGCTTGCCTCCCTGACAGAGGAGTCACATGAAAGCATTATCACAAGATGCACATGGATTAAGCCTGGGAAAAAAATGGCTTCTTTTACTGTTGTTAGAGTAGCCACTCTTTCTTTTGAAATACCCCCACACTCAACCACACACAGAGAAATCAACTGAAATCTCTCTGTATTCAACATTCTGTCTTAAGCTGCTCAAGAATCCCCCTCCTTTTCACCACTCCTTCAGCATTTCAGCTATGACAAGCTATGTATGTTCATACCACCATAAAAACTCTGAATAGGAAGTTTGCTTAATGTCCAACTTCAACTGGGACTTGAAGTCCAAGACATTAACCCCAAAGGACTTCATTTTTTGGTGTTTGGTCCAAAGGCCAGATTAGCATATTCCCCATGACATGCATATCCTATTTCTTAAATGGCTTTAGTCTCAAGTGCTGTCAAAACAGAAGAAAAACTGCTTCAAACAAAATAAGGACAGATTCTAAAACACATTCTGCCTTGCACTTCAGTAACATTGCTGGAAGGCCCTTCCCCAACACTGCAGCTAAGATTCCCATTAATCACCACAGCACTCCTGCTACCAGTCTAGTTTTTAGACCTGAAATATTTTGGATACTGTAGTCCTGAACTACAGTGGAAATTTCACTAAATCCCAGGACTTCTGGCAGGTGTTGCCCAAAGCAATTTCTGAAATTGTTTCCTTCCTTGCAGCAGACAGAACAAGTGTCCAGTAGTTCCACCCCCACCATGCCCATTAGTCACTGTTTAATTACACAAGCAGCTTGGTGAATGAGCAACACCAGATGTTTATCTGCACTGGGCATGGGCACTAGCCCTTTCTGCCTCCTCAGTGAGGAGGCAGAGTTCCAGAACCACAGTCACAGGAAACCAAAGATGCCCAGTTCTTCCATCAGCCTCTGTACCCTTCATAAATTCATTCAGATTCTTAGCTGCTGTGGCTTGTGCTACCATCAAAGAACAAGAAGCCCTTACAAAACACTGCCTAAATTCTTGAAGATGTACTTTGGAACACATTCTTTTTAGTGGTTTACTGTGAGTAGATCACAAAGTTGCATGCTGTAAATACCTATGCACCAGGATGAAGAGCAGAAAAACTAAGAAAACCCCATTCCTGGAAAAGGAAATTGGTTTAGTTGACTGGGACAAAAGCATTTGAATCCTCAAGCTATGGTCTTCCCACTTATGCCTGCCCTGCTGACCTGTTCTAAGAGTTCACAGAGGCTGGCAATGCAATACAAATGCTAGCTGGTTCCCAGAGCAAGTCCTTCATGTTGCTTACCTGCTTGGTAAATTAAGCAGGAGAACTGATTAGTATTTACACTAATTGTACTTTCAAGAGGAAACAAACCTTCAAAATATGACCTCTTTGGTTTTTTAAGAGAGCAGCAGGAGGAGGTAAGAACAATTAAGCCAGAGACATTAAAATGCTCTTTTTTCAGGTTCTGGACTACATGGGCTATGCTCTTTTGCTCATGGTAGATTTTACACCAGACCAGTCCTGCAGAAGTTGATGTGTCTGGAAACTGAAACCCAAAGATAAGTAAGAGTAAAGCAGTTATACTTGAGTTCATACTGACCTCGTACCTACAGAGCTATATAAAACCCATTCTGTGATATACACACCCAGCAAACAACATTGCTGGGACAATTTATGTAATCTGTGGGTAGAGAAAGGAAGGAGAATGAGGAACAGAAAATGCACCCAGACCATTAAAATAAGGAAACACAGGGAACAACTGCACTTTAAAGATGACTGATGATGGTTTTTTTTTCCTGTAACTGCTGTCAATGGGAATGAAATACCATATGCTTTCAAAATGGCTTTACAGGGGTATTTTGGTGCAGTTTTCCAGAAACAGAAAGCACCCAAGCTTCTGCAAACATCTATACCACAGCAGACAGCTAACACTGTAACTAGCACTGAAAACAGAACCAGTCTCTTGTAGGCCAGGCAAGGCAAAGTACTTCATTAAAGACTCTGAAGTATTTCCAACAAAAGCAACAGATCTGAGCTGTTTCTAGATGAAGTAAATTAAAATTATCTCAGCAGAAGTTCTAAAAGAAATCCACAGGTTCTGAATTTTAAACAGACTATGTCCAACAAGACAAAGCTAAGTAACAGGGGCTGTTTCAACCTCACAGGTATTACATGAAAAAATAAGCAACATATAGTATGTCTGCTCCTGCAGATAGGAGGTAACACCAGGATAGCAGGAAAAAGAAAAGAGACTTTTCCTCTTAATACATGTATGCAGTTCCTAAAGCATAACCCAGATAACTTGCACTACAGAATACACAGACAAAAACCCAAAAGTACAATTGAAACCTCAGAATTTAAACTTCAAAGCAATGACAACAGCAGATTCTGGGCATCACCAAACAATTCTAATTCACCCTCTTGTCACTTAACATTTCTTTAAAGAATGCAACCCAGTTAAGTTATTTCAAAGCTTGGGAAAAAAATGTATTTTTATTAGCCTTGTGAAAAGCAACACAATGGACTTTAGGGTGGAGTTCAGAGGGGATTAGGCAAAGAAGTGACTTTTACCTCCTTTCTGATACTTTTCAGGAATGGGACTTACCATACTTAAACTGAAATGAAAGTGCTAGCAGATGGAAAGTAAACAATGACAGTAAGCTACATCTTTCCAGTTGTGATAAGCACTGGTTCTGTTCATTACAGAAAGAGTTCTCAGGGGCAGAATTCTAAGAAGTGAAACAATGAGTCAAGTCTGACATTTCAAGTGGCAGTTACTTTGTGTTAGACATAACTATCTCACAGTCATTACAAGTAATATCACTTGCTACTTTCCTCTAGGCTTCAGTGGCAAGTTCCAAACTTTGCTTAAGATAACAGAGGTTGTAGTTTAATTATACCAGTTCGCAAAGCTCCTTCAAGATTCTTTTCAGCAAGGAAACACCCTATTAAACCTTGTAGTGTTGACACACAAGCAGCAGCCACCAGAGATTCACACATAATCCATGTGTCTTCCACAGAAGTGATGGCAAATCCAACTGCCTAAGGAATGCCACAGCTACACACTGGCACAGGAAATCAGGAGCAGTGCACTGAAATGCACAAATGCTGCTGGTAACCAGTACTATGGGCAGTATCTGCTACCCCACAAAAGCAAGGCCAAAATGCCATATTGAAAGGCTCCCAAGTGAAACCATCTTTTCCTCACTTCCTTGGTAGTTCCACTAAGACTAGGCTGAAATGCAGGAAGGTTGGAGAAACTGGCTCTCACCAGGGCAAGCAGAGGCAAACATGGGTAAGGCGTGCTCCTCCTGGTTCCTCCGCTGATACCGCTGCACAAATTCCCTTTGGCTCTCCAGGATACTGAAGTCAGCAGCTATAGTGGTGTCAAATACATAATGCACCCCTAGGACAGAAAGCAGGACAGAAAAGTTAATTACTAGAAGGTTTCCATCTCATCAGCTTCTTCCAAAGTTGCAGGTCTACAGAAGATCTTGGAGGATCAACAGGCACAGTCTTTCCCCTCTCCACATGTTCCCAAACAGAAGTCAAGAATAAAAGGCATGCATTGAAAAGCTATCTTCTGTGTCAGGAATTTAAAAGGCCCACCAACTTGCTGATGCTGACTAGCAACACTTCTTTATGAGAAGCTTGCCCTTCAGCATGTGTTGGCTGTTTGGTTAACTGCATGGGATTTCATGTCTCTTGGGCTACAGACAGTGACCCTGGAAAAGGAATATTCTTTTCAAGACACCTTGAAGTTGCACATCATCAGCCACAAAAAAAACTATCCAGCTAAGAGGCTTATCTTCCATTGCTGAAGTTGGCTGCAAAGGTACAGGAGCATATCACCAACAGAGCAGAGCCCTTCTGCCTGCTTATTTAGCAAGAGACTCCCTGCAGGCCTGTGCAACCCTGAGCACGTTCCCACAGCAAGTGAGGCAGAGATAATTAACGCATTCTAAGAACACTGAGGCCCACCACAACTTAACATTCCTTTTAGATGGAGAAAATATGTGTACAGAGTTGCATAAAAACTATGAAAATACATATATATAAGGAAACAGTTTACAGGTTTATCAGTGTCCTTTTCCTTCCTCCCTCAAGTGCACTAAACCTCCTCAAGCCTATGGGCAAAGTGGTTTTTGGTTTTTAAATAAAAAAATTTTGTATATATAGTATAAAGAGCAAAGGAGGCAGAGGCAACAGTTCATACATGTAATTTCAATTTACAGATGAACCAGAAATTAGAACCTTCTAGAGACAGAATGGGCCAGAAGGACTGGAAGGCATTTAGGGTAAGAACTCCCTCCTCCCTCAAGTTACAAAATAAGGGGAAATCTTATTGCAGCTCATGACCAAATCCCCCTTGATTTCTTGGTAGTGAAGGCTTCAGAGACAGCCCTATAATGTCCTTTTATTCTGTGACCTTTCCCATCAATAGGGTAATGCCCCCATTCCATTTCTGAACTGGTGTATGTCATACTGGTGCACTGGCATTAATATCCCAGAGTGCACACTCCACACTCTCAGCTGCATTGTGCAATGGCACTTTATGGCTGCATAAAAAAGAATTCTGCTGAGGAAGCAAAAAAACCCCTAAAATAATCTCCCCTTTTTACTCCAGCATCATAACAAAACCAAACTCACCAAGACTTTTGAGGAAACCACAGAGTCTCTTGGCTGCATCATTCACAGACAGGTTGAATTTAGCAGCAAAATAAGGCAATGACTGAGGGCATATGGACACTGCCAACACTTTGTGTTTTGAGGTATCACATTTCTGGTGAACAAAAGGAAACAAGGTATGTAATTACAACAGGATAAGGCTCTCTACTTTCCCTCCCTGTTCCACTCATGGACTTACTCCTCAGTGTCCTCTGCTTCAGTGGGCCATATCATTCAACTACCAAGTTTGCTGAGGGCAGGACAGGATGTTCCTGTCAAGGATTCATCTCTGATCATCTGTAGATGTTTTTCTTCACCTAACTCAGGGAAATCCATCCCTCCTAGAACAAGCTGTGGCTGGTCTCCCAATGGCATAGGGAACCTTAAGAGACACTCAGCACCCATGATGTTCTAACAAAATGAAACATTCTAACAAATCTGAAAAATCTGGATGTTTAAACATTAGTTTCTCTCTTTATTATGTTTACAGGAACATGAGCATTTGGAGTTATAAATGCAACCCAGCAAACTACAGCTCTGATCCTTTGTTAAGGCTCCTGTGCCTCTTTCACCACCACTGCTGAGAGAAACTGCCAAGATAGCACCCTCAACAAACCAGCGTTTAGAGCCACTGAAGAATCCTTTGAGAACACCCAAGATGATGTGCAACTGTAAAGCTCTGATGACTGTGCCATTTGTTTGAAGACTAATTTTGTATTTTAGTTAGGACATCTTCCACACCAGTGGAACTCTTGGAAGACAAATCAGGACTATGCCACAGACAAATCTCAACAGGCTAGAGACCATGGTCTGTACATAGACACCCTAAATGCTGTATAATGATCCTTCATGCAGACCTCATGACTGCCTGGAAAGCATCTCTTTTGCTCTCTGTCCTCTTTTGGACCCCTGAAGTTCTGATCAAGGCACCTGACTGCCACTCTACACTTCAGACTCTCTTAATAGGACCTTTGTGACCCAAAAAGATTTATTTCCCCCCTTTTCTTCTCTGTTTCTGATGTACAACATCATGCTGCATGGAGAGTTAAACTAGTCCTAAGAAAATGCTATCACTATGCAATGAATCCTTTTACTTATGACACTTAGGGACAGATTAAGAAAAAGCATCAATTCTGGGAGCTTTTTATACCAAGTAAGGACACAGAAGTCTGGAGCACAACTGAAATAATTCAGTATCAAGACCTGATGATCTGAGAAACCTAGAAACTAGTTTCCAGGAAGTCCCCATTTCAGCTGAAAACAAGACTGCAACAGAACACTTTTAGAAGTTTTGCTAAGTATTTGGAGGAAAAATCTGCTCCAAATTTGAGACCTCTCAAATATATACTAAAAACAATTCTGCTTTAGAAAACATGCCTTCATAATTCTGTGTGATGTGGATACACTGGCACCAAACCCCCCCAGAACAGCCCCAGTAACAAAGGTATGAGTGTTTACAAACACTGAACCACAGATTAATTTGTTGTTACAGTAATGAGGTAGTTGCATTTTCCAAAACTTATACTTCTGGAGGTGCAGTAACTTTCCTCTAGCACTTCAGTTAAGTGCTGTGATCTGGCACATCTAGTGCAAAACCACTGCAAGCACTTTAACCTACTTCTTGTCTGAAGCTTTCACTTCCTATTTGGAAAAAGCATATCCTGACAAATCTTCAGGTTCTCTGCCTAGGGAAGCAGAGCTGCTCACTCATTCTGTCAGTGCCCTCTCCTCAGAAAATACTGTGGTATTGTTTGAGTCACTTTACCTTATTAAGGTTAAGAATATGAAAGAGCTCCTTCTGATTCTGTTGGAAAACTCTGGCTCCTTCTTCTGCTGTCATACAGCTGTCACAAGCTAGGCAGTCGCTAAGGAGTATTTTAGCATTAGCCAATGTATGAAACTCATTTTCCTGGGAGGGGGGAAAGAAAAGTGAACAAGTATTTAATAATCATCATTTTCAAGACATCTGCAGCCATCCAGCTGAAGAGCAAGCATGCTGTTACTGTTTTGTTTAAAACAAGACAATCCATGACAGCTGCGTAATATGTTAAGACTTTTAACAATCAAAACACCATTTTTTTAGAACTTCAATTCCTGGTTTGTGTTTGCAAAGTAAGGGGGGCTTTATTTCACCCTTTAAAAAGATTCTTCATTCTCCTGAGATGTCTGCACGTGCTCACAATTGCTTACAACTGCTTGTTACTTTTTGCTGTATTTAGTACTTGAAAGTTCTCTACTTATAACCTCCTTTGGAGTACAGGATAAACAAAAAGGAATGCAAAGAAGAGTATACTATAACTTTTAGAAGGAATGTTACCTCTTCAAGACCATCATTTGAACTCAATGCATCAACAGATGTACTTTGTGTATCATCATTCTTCTGTTTTTTACTGCATTCCTGAAATAAAACATAAATTACACGTATCACACAAAAAACATTCACTCTCCCAACATCTTTACAGACCTGTTCTTATGATTAAAACCTAACCTAGTCTTTCCCAGTTTTTGGCAGCGTTAAATCTACGTCTTTATGCCCAATGCCTTGCTTTCAAAGCACATTTGCTACGGTGACAGCAATTCCTCATGTATGTACAGTTCTGATTGGGTTTTAGCCCCACGGGGAGGATTCCGCCGAGCACAGCAGCAGCTGAGTGTACACAACCCGACCGCGGCGCTACGTGACGGCTCCGAGCACTGGGAACAGCAGTATCCCCGCGATAAGGCTGATGGGGCTTTCCCGGGAGCTGGGCCCCTCTAGGGGCTATCGCTGACAGGCCGCGGATGAGAAGGGCGCGGAGCTGCGCTGCGGGCACCGGAGAGGCCGGCGACCTTGGAGTCGGCTCGGGGCAAACCGGGACACCGCCGCCCCCGGCTGAGGAGCGCGGACAGGGCCTGACCGCGCCGCCACCGCCGCCTTCACACTCACCTTTTTGGTGCAGTTCTCGCACTTCATTTGCGATCCGGCCGGCTCACCCCGGCCCTGGCGCGGCTGCCGAGCGGTTCTGGCCGCCGGGGCTGCGGGACAGGAGCAGAGAAGGGCGCGCAGGTGAGGCCCCGCGCACACAGGCAGCAGCGGCCGCTGCCAGCCTTCCCTTCCTCCTCCCGTCCTCGCCGCCCTTTGTTGCTGTGTTCGCCTCCTGTCCCTCTTATCACCCCCGCCGGGCGGTCCCTGCAGCTATGCCGCCCGCAGCCTGTGCGGCCCCCGGGGCAGGGGCGGCCCCGCCGCGCCCCTCACGTGCTCCGCCACGCACTGGGCTGCGAATTAACCAGGGCCCTCACCCGTTATGTTGAGGGCACACCGAGAGCTTAGAGGAGGGGCAGGATAAATAGCGCTCCACGACAGACACGGCCCCACCCGGAAAGCACAGGGGCTGTCTCACAGCATGACCCTATCTCCGCGAACAGGGAGGGGCTCCCCCTTCTACAGTCCCCCCTCATCCTCGCCGCCTCGGCTCTTCACAGCCAACCCCCGCCTTCAGCGCGGCCACCGACAGAGGTGACGGGAGAACGGACAGGCACCCACCAGCTGCAGCTCATCACCACCACGAGGGGTGGGGGAAGCCAAAACAACCCGAAAATGGGGGCGGAAGGACGAAAAACAGGACACCGTACCTCGCCGCCCCGGTGAGTTGCAGGCGGAAAGCGAGCCGCCGAGGCTGGCCGCAGAGGCGGGCAGCACCTCCCTCTCCGCGGTGTCGCCGACAGGTTCGCGGCTGGGCCCGCCGCCGCCTCCCCACCTCCCCCGCCCCGCACGGCGGGGCCCATTGTGGACCTGAGCGTCGTCACGTAGCCGCTGCCGCGCGTCCCCGCCGCGGGGCGGGTACGAGAGGCGCGTCCGCGTCTCCCAGCCACCGACCAAGACCCTCCCCCGGCACCTTAAATGCGACCTGCCGGGCACCTGAGCACCCCCGCGTCCGGCAGCGACAGCCCCAGAGGGGCTGGCGAACGGCCCTGGCATCGCTCCCCGGGGCCTTGCGTTAGGGCAGTACAACCGGGGCGGTGCGCGGCGGCCTCTGGGGCTACGGAGTAACGCGTGCTGTTTCTCCCAAAGATTTGCAGCTACTGTCATATCATAGAAAGATTTCCCCCCCATACTTTTGTTTTCTCTCGGTCCCTTGTGAAAGGAAAGAGAAGTTACTACATACAATAGCATTACCATTTTATTTAACCAATATTTATAATTTCCCATTTTTGTAACAAAATGCAAGTATCAGGATGCTGGTCCCAGGTAGGTATCATAAATCCGTATGTCTAAACATACATATCAGACTTCCCACAACCTCACAGGCCCCAAGTACCAATTTAGATGCTTGTGGTTGTCCTGCTAAACCTCAGGCTGTAATATCCAAACAGAAAGGTTCAATCCACGTTTTGCTCCTCTTTTAACCCTGCCCCTTTGAACAGCCAGGTGTAAGCATACACCTAAAGCTGGGCAGAGAAGTTTTTCCAGTATAAAGTTACACTTTAGACATTAACCACAGAACGTTTGACAAAGGTGTCACTTCCTGCCTAAGCTGCCACTGTCCCTTACCAGGTGCCTGAGGTAAATCCCCTCCTGTTACGACTACAGTCTAATGCTGTAATCCATAGAATGTTTTGGCTAAAGCTATACAGGAGCAGACACACTCAGGGCTGTAGAAGTTTGTCACCCCGGGATGTTACTCCCTAAATCCTTGTTTCACTGCAACTGGCTGTAAAAGACAAATCAATCCAGAGAAGCAAATGTTTGTGGATTTGGCTGTTGAAGATTTCACAATCAAATCAGCGTTTTGAAGGTAACCCCAGAGCAGAATGTAAAAATAATGCCTTTTTTTGGTGTTTAATTTATAAACTATAGGTGAGCTACCACTGAGGTCAAGGAAATCAAGCATTCCATAGCTTTTCTATAATGAAAGCAAATAGAAACACTTTCTTACTGCTAGTTAAAGAAAAATAAGCTGATACTCCTTTGCTGGAAAAATATCAGTAATCCTAGCTTGAAGTGAAAATTGTAATAGCTTTGGCAATCATTTTCTGTGCTTCTCTCTTTGTTCAAAATGCTTTCCCATTTCACATAAGCACATTAACACAGTTTTAAAAGCACTGCAGTCACTCTAGAGCAGTCCCTCTGCAGCTTAAGGATTCATCTTCTCTAGGCTGGAAGTGCAGCAGTAGCTGACACCTTGCTTCCTCTTCCTTTGGATGGGTATTTTCATTGCTAAAAGGCTGTGCCAATCTCCCAGCCTATTCCAGGAGGATACAATAGCCATAGTTGCACTGACAAATATAGTAATGGCACAGATGAAAAGTGCTAAACTAGGAATGTGTTGAGATTTGCACTTAAAGGCAGAGCTAAAATCCTTCTGTTTCACACTTTGCTGATTATGCTTACATTTGCTACCCAAACTTGATACAGTGATTTGTCAGAAGCCATGACAGTTTGGGATATTTCTGTAACTGCACAGATCATATTGCAAGTTATTTTTTTATTTCCCCCATATTTCTTTATATTTACAATGCAAACAGCTACATGAAAATTGACACATTTGCAGAAACACTGGAATATTGAGGACATCTTGGGTACACAACTACATCTACTTCATCCTCTGTTTTAGGAATAGCTAGGCTGAATTAATCTCAATTTAGGAATTAAAAAAAGAGCAAAAATTTGTACAAACCAAAGAGCATGCAAGGAATCAGTGTTTTAATGCATGGTCTAAAATTATAATTGTGTAATCCCTAAATAATTAGATGTCCCATTAATTTTATTGCCAAGAGCAATTTCTGCTTTCCATTAGCTATTTATGCCATTTCCCCACAAAAGATCAGAGCAATTACCTCAGTAGTGCCTGACAACCTAAGAAAGAAAAGCAGCATCCTGTTCTAATCTGCCCCAGGGGGGTGTAACAGTTCCTATCTTTGCAGTGCTGCAAGGCTTCTTCCAACAAACCTCACACTATAAAAGCTTTCCTAGCTCAACAGTAGGTAGCACTTAAGAGCATTACTTCCTTTTATGGCCTCTCTTGATGTATTTGGCTTCCATTGCTACATTTATACCTGTACCTAAAGCATTTACACCAAGAATTAAATAGAAAACTAAGCACTTCTCTGGGAAAACAGTGCTGCAAGCAGCTGCAGAAAGCTTTAAAGGTCATGCATCAGTCTTGCAAGGCTTTGCAAGCTGTTAATGCCTCCTCAAGTTAGTGACAGCATAGGCCACTCAGCAGCTGTCAGAATTGGGCAATAAATCTTAGTTCCAGCTGGTAAACATGTATCCCATGAAATTAGTCCTCCTCAGGCTTTGTCCACAGTTCCCACAGATGTCAGTGGGGCAGCAGAAAGCTCAGTGGGATGATCCCATTTAGAACTGGGCCAAACTCAGTCAAGCCACAAACCAGAACTGCTTTGGTGACTGTTTCCAACTAACTGTTTAAAAATCGAGCACAGTATGGTATTTCCCATAGCTGAAATAATTTATCTGTAACTTCATAATTAAATCAAGTCCTATCAGGTTATCCCACTGTGCTCTTTGCAGAACTGGAGAAGTATACAGTTGCTAATATTTTGCCCATAGTAGTGTAAGAATAAAACAGTGATATGCTGTGTGGCTTATACTGAGTGGAGGGGGCAGATGAGGTTCTTTCTTACTTCACTATACTCTAGACACAAGAAATCTTTCATCTTCTGTCACTCAAAATGGCTTAACATTTGGTTTCCACAGAAACTGGTAGCTTATAAAAGCTGAGTGCCAATGCTTATACATAAATTTCTTCCCAGAAGACTCAGTCAGCTGCTTGTTTGGGTTGAGGACACATGATACTTATTACTTCCTATTCTTCATCCAAATCCAGCAGCTGGTACCTCCTGACTCACAAGCATGCCAGTTCATTCTTGCAGTTCCTCAATAGCCTTTTCCCATTAAGATAGTTACACAAAAACTGCAGATCAGTTTGTATTCTCTACTACTTACAGTCAGTTAAGTCTATACCATGGACTCCAAGTTCCCTTTTTGTCTTCCCCCATCCTCCCATCTTCAAGGAGTTGACTCCTGACTGTTCTGAAAAGCACTGTCTGATCAAGATCTCAGTTACTGTTCATCAACAATGATGTCCAGGAACAGCTGAACAAACTTCTACCATGTTATAGCCATGAGCAAACACTCTGGAGTATGTGGATTCATATTAGGGAAAAATCCAAAGATTGAGTATGTCACTCAGGAAGGATCACATTCCTCTGCAAAGGAGACCCAATATCATTTATACATGAAGTTATACATTGTCTTACATAAGGAGAATTGAAGAAGTTAAGCTAAACCATGGATGTTCTTACCTATTTTATCCCAAAGTTGCCATCAGTTGCTCTGTTGAACTGAGCAGGAGCAGCTTTCATATGTGAATGATGTTTAACCAAACCTGAAACACAGAGGATTTTTCAAGTGTAGCCTGCTGTCCACAACAGGAAAGTCACTCAATATTACAAGCCCAAACAACGAATTCGCAAGGTATGCACTCGCTGCCATCACAAGCCCAGAGGTGCATTAGCCTTCATTGCACCTGTAGGGCAAGCAAGGGGCAGCCTGCAGAAGCTCTACAGAAAGGGGCGCCCCCCGCCCTCCCCTGCCCCTCTGCCTGGAGCAGTAGTCGGCCTTAACAGCCATACTGTGCAAGAGGCCAAGTCCACCTCACGGAGAGCAGCCCTAGTAAACTGCCACCCTTCCCGGTAAAGTTCTTCCACAGGCTCAGCCTCACCCTGTGGCATTTGGCCTCTCTCCTCTGCCAACACACGAGGGTTTTGCCCCTCTTTTTAACAAAGTTAAAGCCATACAACCTACAAAAACATTGACACTTCCACAGGCAACACCCACAGCCCTAGCCACCATCTCCAAGGCGGGCAGTGGCCTCCATCTTGAGTGAGGCTCTGCCTTCTCCCCGCACACATAAAGCCCACGGGACCGCGGAGGGGAAGCAAAGGTTCATTTAGTCATTTCGCTGCCCTCATCCAAGATGGCTGCGAGCGCCTCAGCTCTTTCTTACCCCAGTGGCCGCTCTGCCCGCGCTCTATGGTTCGGGGCGGTGGGGCTGCAGGAAGCGGAGCCGCCTGGGAGTTCCATTCAAAGCGTGTCCGGGCGGGTGTGCTGCTGCGCGCTANGGGGTCTAGCCCGGGGGAAGATGTGGCGGGAGATCGCGGAAGGCACTGTGCAGAGCCGAGCTGTGCTGGCCCTCGGCAGCCCCGAGAACTGCGCTGGGGAAGGGTTCCAGGCGGGGGCCGCTGCGGGCCGGTCCCGGCTACAGGTCCCGTGTTAGCCCTGGGTGTGAGGTGCGGGGGAAGGAAAGCCGGGGGTTTGTTTTGGCTTTGGGAGCTCGCAGCGGGTCCTTTCCCGAGCGATCCTCAGCGAGGGGGAGACCGGGGGGTAGTGCCTGGGCCTCACTGGGGGAGGCAGGTGCAGGTTTGAGAGGTAAGGAAGATTCAGCCCGAGTCGTGGTCCTGACTTGGTAGATACTTGTAATGAAGCTTCCGAGGTGCTTGCTCGGGTAGCTTTGGCCGGCTCAGGCTCGACTGGGAGCTTGGAGGAAGTCTGTGAATGTTTATTTTGGTGCTGAAGATCGGATTCATGTCAGACCCAACAAGTTGAAGTGAAATTAGCAGCCCCAAAATACCTGTCTCTGTAACTGTAGAACTGTGCTAGCCAAACTTTTGTGTTCACTTAAGGGCAGATTTATTACTTGTTTCACTAAGTGCGACCTTAAGAAGCTGTTTCGGTACTTTTTATTGCCTGGGGCACTTCTCTTGCCAGTAGCTGTTGCTGTCGGAGGTGATGCCATTGACTTTGGGTGTCCAGCATTGGGCTGATACTGGCATTTGCATGCTTGGACTTCCCTGACTGAATATGGGAGGGAGATACTGAAGTTCATATTCATGCAATTAACTGGTACATGTGTGAATTATGTTTTAAGCTGTGTGTGGTTTGTTTTGTGAAATATGGCCAGATTTCTGCAGTGATCTGGATGGATTTGTTAGCTTGTTGCTATTTTTTTAGGTCTCAGGCAGGAGAAGGCTTTGTACCTGCAGCAATATTTTCTGCTCTACTGAGAGCAGCTCACAAGAGTCATTTGGAAATTAAACTTTGATGCTTGACATCCGGAGGAGATGGAGTGTCTTGTGCTTAAGTGGTTTTGTCTTTCAGTTGCAGATTCTCTCAGATGTGTTGCTAAGAGATTAAAAACAGAATCATGTGTGCTTTTTTTATTTAACTGGGAAGACTTGGCTAAATATGCTTTCATTAAATGGGGAAAAAAACCCCAAACCAATGAGAAGACAAAGCAGCAAACCAAACAAACCCTGGATCTTTATGTGCAAGCTGTCTAGTCTGTGCAGAGTTGTTGAGGGAGTGTCAGGTACTATTAAGAACAGCAAGATGATTAAAGGGCTAAAACTTGCCTAGTTTTCTTCTGTAAGAACCTGTTTGTGCTTGGGCCTGCTCTCTAAGGGGTTTTCATGGTTGGCATTCTTCTGGAAACCTGTTCTTATGGGCAGCCAACAACAGCTTAATGCCAGCCTCCTGTGAACTGGTTCTGTGTGCAGAAGAGTCACTATTTAATGATTAAATACCAAGTCAGTAGAAGGGGTTGGTGCTCATTGTCTTCAATAGTAACCAAGGTGTTTAATGCTCCTGCAGTCCCTGGAATGCCTCAGAACCTTGAGCTTTATGACACCAATTAGAAGAGCAGGATATCCTTTTTAGAAACCCTTTTGAGGAAGTCTGCTTAAACTTCACTGCCTTAAGTGGTATGAAAGTTGTAATAAAAAAAAGAGCAAAAAGGGAGAAATCTGTGAGTAAGGCCAAAGTATAACCTGCTAACATTATGACATGATGCTTAGCACATGCTTTCATTTCCTATTTACTTTGACTGGATTGTGGTCACCATAATGACAAGTATCTGTGCCAGTTTCCATAAGAGAAGCAGTCAGCAGCCTGTCCTTTCTCTGGTGACAATCCTGAACAGATCAGCTGGGTCCTCAGATGCCTCTTGCATTTCATACAAATCAGTCTTTATGCTTGTGCTGCTGGTATTAGGGTAGGACTGGGTTTTACACTGGAGCTCTCAGTCATGCCGGAATTCAAACCATTTTGTACTATAAATAGTAAGAACTTGCTGAAGATGCTGCATGAGATTGCCTAGCTCTTCCTGTTTTGAAGTAGCACTTGTCTTTTTAATCTCTGCTCTTACTTTCTGTCTGGGCTGAAGGCAGGGTCTTGTTGAGGAGAGACAAACACAGCTGCTGTTGGAAACTCCTTCTTTTATTCTTGAGTTGTCTTAAAAGATGTGAATGCTGTAAGTGGCATTACATGACACTGGCATGGCTAGGCTGAGGCTGTAACCCTTGCTGCCCTGTAATCAGGGATGAGAGACCTGACATCTGTGGTGCAGGAGGCTGCACTGTCCTGCTTCAGCTGCCAGGCCAGTCCAGCATGGCAGCCTTTCCAGTGAGCAGGAGAAATGCTGTCAGAGAACTTTCCATGGCTCCTGCTGTTTTGTCTGAAGTGCTGCATGAATTAGCAACAAAGGTTTTGTTTTTCACCTTTTCTTCTGGAAGCTGGCTGTGGTGGAAAGGAAGAGACTTTTAACCCCAAATAAGCTTCTCAAGAGAGTTCAGCTTCCTCTTGTAGTTGTGCAATCTCCACATGACAGTTAGTCTTTGCAGTGTTTTTACATGTGCATGTTGCTGCTCTTGTGAGAAAAGGACTATGTTCTATGTTCTTACCCTGGGCATCTTTCCTAGTCTAGATTAAGACTTGCTAAATCCTGAAAAGTGCCAGGAAGGGAAAGTGTTGCAGTCTGCAATGATGTCATTTTTATTTTCCTTCCTCCAGTGAGGTTTCCTGAGGCAGCCTG